>PVKC010036803.1:0-13144 GCA_004027635.1 Crocidura indochinensis
CATCGAGATCTTAAAAGTAAGAACATTTTAGTAAAGAAAAATGGAACTTGCTGTATAGCCGACCTGGGCCTGGCTGTTAAATTCATTAGGTTAGTATCAAGGTGGATGAACAGACTTCTATTATTTTTTTTCATCATGCTTTTAAACTTTTAAAAATAATTTCTTTATTTAAGCACCATGGTTACAAAAAGTTAATAGTTGGGTTTCAGTCATCAAATATACCCTACCCTCACCAGTGTAACTTTCCTAACACTAATGTTCCACATTTCACTCTTCCTCAATACTTCTGCCTGTCTTAGGGACAGGCATTCTATTTCTCTCCCTCATTATCATTGTCATGGTAGTTGTCAGTGTAGTTATTTTTCTAACTGTGCTCATCATTCTTTGTAGTAAACTAGTCCTTCTGGCCCTCAGCTCTATTGTCTTTGAGTATTATTAAAATACTTTTATTTTCTTAAATCCCATGGCTGAATGAGACTATTCTGTATCTGCTTTAGATGGCTTTTGTCCTACAGTCATCAGCGAGATTTTGATGAATCTACTTTAGGGAGAGTGGGTTGCATGGACAGCGAATTTCAGATGAAATACGAAATAATGAAACCACACACAGAGTATATGGGGTCAACACATCTTTTGGCAGGAGTGCGACAAGTTTAATTTTTTTGAGCAGGGGGATTTATAGGGGTAAAACAAGCCATAGGTGTAAAGAAGAATAATTATAATCACAAAGCAAAGTACAACACTAACAATACCTAAGCTATGGGTGTGACTGTAAAATTCAAAATTACAAAGGAGAAGGTTACAACTCAAGGCAGCTCTTTGCAAGCTTATTTCAAATGAAAAATCAGGATTAGGAGGAAGTAGGGAATATCTAGGAACTTGATCTTCACTGGGCTGGGCTCTATTGTTTTAGAGGTCAAGTAAAGGAAGGAGCCAAATCCCTTAAAATGTGTTTCCCTATTTCTAAAGGAGAATCAGTAGCCCAGGATCTGCATTCACCCTTGATACCCAGAGACTGCAGCTACAAGGACATATTTGAAAAAGAGAAAAAATATTGTCTTAACTTTTAGCTGTTAAATATTATCTAGAAAAGGGGTTCTCTTAGTAATCTTTGGTGCTGGAATTTCTGAGCCAAATTATTTGATAGAGGCCAAAATTTTGCCTGAGATTTACAAAGGAGAGATAGCCAAATACTGACAGAAAATGTAATGCCAAGCATTTCTTCGAAATTCCTCAGTCATCCACGAAGGGGATAAAGGTGTCCACAGCAGGCTTTTTAAGGAACCCCTTGGGGGTTATTTCAGTTCTCCTCACCCAGAAAATCTGAGGATATATCTGGTGGGCTGAGCTCCCCTAAAAGTTTATGTATGCCTTGGCATGTGTCTATCTCTCTCCCTCTGACTAATTTCACTCAGCATAATAAACTGCATATTCCTCCATGTATAGGCAAATTTCATGACTTTATTTTTCCTAACAGCTATGTAGTATTCCATTCTGTAGATGTGCCACAGTTTCTTTAGCCACTCATTTGTTGTAGGTGACCTGAGTTGTTTCCAGATTCTGACTATTGTAAATAGTGCTGCAATGAAATAGGTGCAGAGGGCATTTTTGTATTGTGTTTTTATGTTCTTAGGGTATATCTCTAGGAGAGATATTGATGGATCATATGGTAGCTCAATTTCCATGTTTGTTTCTTTTTCAAATAATTTTTATTGTGAGCAAAGTGAATTACAAATCTTTCATAATAATATTTAATGTACATAGTGACAATGAATCAGGCCATTTCTACTACCAGGGTTGTCCTCCCTCCACTCTTTTTCCCAGCATGCATCCCATATCTCCATCATTTGTCCTCCAGACTGCTGGTATGATTGTTCCCCTCTGTGTATAGCTTGTTGTTGATTGGGTATTGATTCTTTTGTCATTGACTTTGGCTTTGGTGTTTGAGCTTGATCATTTTTTATTTCCACTCAATGTTCATACAATTGTTTGGTCCAGGTACCCTCCATTTCCCCCCCTCAATTCATAAGGCAGAAAAAGACAATTCAAGTTATTTGGTTCTGTTGGGAAAAAAGAAAACAAACCTGGGAGGATTCTGTCTAGAGATTATAAATATTAATTTTAAAAAATGAGGAAAAAAGAGGAAAAGCAAAACAAAAACAGTAACTACAAAAAAGCACCCAACTACTAAAAAACAATCACCATCATATAATAATCACAAGAATGAAAGAAAATAAAAAATAAAAATAATTTAAAAAGAAAAAAATAGAAAAGAAACAGAAAAGAAGAAAAAGAAAAAATAAAATAAGAAGAAAAACAAAATAAAACAAAGAAAGGAGGGCTTGTGTGGCGAGATTTTGTGCCCTTTTTTTTTTTTGCATAGGCACAGTAAGTGTTGGGGAAATTAGAAAGGGAATTTCCTTGTCCTAAGAGATATGAGTTTCTCTGCCCTTGATGCATACTGCCATGGAAACAACTACAGACTCCATACATACTCATTTTCACACCCACAGGTCTTTTTATAGTGCCAGGAAACTTTTTCACAGTTGTGGATGATAAAATTGGGTCTCTGTAGCTAGAGATCTTGATATTCACACAGGTTATAGGACAAAGACTAGGACAGAGTCTTTCTTTATGGTTCTAGAAGTTCTGTTCCATTACTGCTGTTGTAATCAGTCTTCTGTAATTAGTGGTCATAAGTTTTGCTCAGATCCTAGGACAAAGCCTAGGATGAAGATTTTTATTATGTTTCCAGATTTCTGCTAAGTTGAAATTGTTAAAGTTAGACCTCTGAATTAGAAATCTTGGTTTTTATACAAATCCTAGGCCAAAGCCTGAGCTAGGATCTTTCTTATTGATCCCCCAATAAGTTCTGCCCAGTCATGGTTGTCAAAGTCAGTCTTCTGTAGTTAGTGATCTTGGTGTTTTCACAGAGCAAAGGATTTCATCTTACCATTATTTAATGAGTTCGGAAAACCCACTCTTAGATCGAGTGTTGCTGTTTCCTCATTGTCAAGATATCATATCAAAACTGGTCTAAGTTGGTGCCAGAGTGGTATTATGAATTTTTCAGGGGTGGGGGGATTAGATTCCAGGTGTGGTTGCAGGGACCTGTGTGGGTTCTACATCTGGGATCTGGGACTCTGGGATGGACGGTCACTGTACAGTCACATGGAGTCTAAATTGGGTCCACACTACACATGTTCAGGGTAGGAGGTGTCCCTGTACTATCGAATGTATGGGTTCTTATCCCATAAGAACTTGTTTCTGTGCATAAGATTTCCCCTCTTTTAGAATGCCTATGCAAAAGGGAATGGTGCCATATTATATTGCTGGTGCATGTGGGGGTAAGCATGCCAGGCTCTATCTCTGTGCCCTGGTTTTATCCTGAGCTTTTATCCCAGACAAGATGTTTTCTTCTAGGTTTTTTTACCAAGCAGAACCAAAACAGGTGAAGTTAAAGGAAAAAATATATAAATAGAAGAAATAAAAATAAACTTGAAAAAATAATCAAAGAAAATAAGTGGAGGAGGTTATCTTTACATTTGAGAATAAACTCGCTAAGAGGTAATATGATAGAGGTATTAAACATACAGAGGAAGTATAGGCATCCCCATTAAATCTTTTTTTAAAGATATTCTTGGGGACGAAATCCAGGGCATATTTTCATCCCACACCTTAGTCTTATTGAGTTTGAGCAATAATTTGCAGCCATCAGGGATCAGATAGTGTTTTTGAGCTGGGGGTCCTTCTGGGACTGAGTCCAGTAGCATGCAACAGTTCACATTTGGGGAGGAGGTGAGAAGGAGGGCCACATAGTATGAGTCAGCAAGAGTGTTATTGTAGTTTCTTGCTGGGGCATGAGATGTGGGACTGAGAGGGTGTCCTTTCACTATGGGAGCTGGGTGGTGATTTATTGGTGAAATAAATAAATAAAGTATCTTTAAATAACTTTAAATAAATAAAGTATCTGTCTCGATACTTAATGGGTTCAGAACTGAGGGTAAACAGAAATAATGGATCAGAATTGGGGGATGAAAGGATAGAAGGATTTCTGAAGGGGAGAGGAGGGATAATATATAAGAGGAGTTATATACACTATAGGCATGGATTGTTTACAATTTAGGTTTGGCAATCAGAGATGATTCCACTGTATACAAACTCATGCCCACATATAGAGGGACATTAGAGATCTATTCTTAAATTGATATTGGAGTCCTGACCCTCATAGAAATGGTCTGAACTCTTAAGAAATATTTGAATTAAGAAAAGATAATTAGCTGAGAAAGGTAAAACAAGATATGAGAGAAGAGAAAAGAAAGATAAGTAAATAAAGTAAAAAAAAGTTAAAAATAAATTGGCCTGGTGAGTCAGAGTTGAAAGGTTTTCCAGTTTCTAGGCACTTCATCCATGATGGGGGTGGGCTTTGCTAAGTGAAGGTTTCAGGGTAAGACAGTGGCCTCAACATTTTAAAATAAGGATAGTTGTCACATCTAGAGTACTAAGTAATATGGTAGCGAGTACTATAAGAGGTTTTTATGAAATATTATCTGTCGCATCTTATATGTCAAGGTTACTTTACTAAAGAGAAACTGCCAGTGTGGGCTTTATTTAACATAGATTGAATTTCCAATTTTTTGAGGAATATTGTTATCCGGAAAGGGTGAACTAGACAGCATTCCCACTAGCCGGGAAAGAGAGCTCTTTTCTTCTCACAACCCACCAGACTGATTGTTCTTGGTCTTTATGATGTGTGCCCTACTCTGTGATGTGAGATGATACCTTTTGTTGTTTTAATTTGCATCTCTCTGATGATTGGTGATGTGGAACATTTTTCATGTGCCTTTTGGCTATCTGTATTTCTTCTTTGGGAAAGTTCTGTTCATTCCTTCTCTTCTTTTTTATTGGGATTAGATATTTTTAAATAAATTTTGACAGTACCTTGTAAATCTTCGATATAAGCCCCTCATCCCATTCTGTGAGTGGCCTTTGTATCTTTAAACAAGATATCTGTTTCCTTTATCTGTTTTTCTTTTATCTGTTTCCTTTAAAGTGTGAAAGATTCTTGGTTTAATGTAGTCACATTTGTTTATCTCTGATTCCACTTTTTTGGAAAGTGGTGATGCCTACATGAAGATGCTTTTAGGCTCAATATCATGGCGTGTTTTTTCTACATTTTTCTCTATATTCCTTAGAGTTTCATGTCTGATATCAAGGGCCCAAATACAAATCCATTTGTATTTGATCATTGTGCATGGTGTTAGCAAGAGGTATGAATTCACTTTATTTTGTTTGTGGTTGATAAAGTGTCCCAATATCACTTATTGAAGAGGCATTCCTTGTTCTATTTTACATTTTTGGCCCATTATCGACAATTAATTGATTGTATGTCTGGGGAACATTCGCTGAATACTCATGTCTATTCTACAGATCTGAGTGTCTTCTTTATTCCAATACCATGCTGTTTTAATGACTATTGCTTTGTAGTACAATTTAAAGGTGGGAAAGGTAATTCCTTCCATCTTCTTTTTCCTAATGCTTGCTTTAGCTATCCATGGCTATTTATTGTTACAAATGAAATTTCAGGATTATTTGACCTACTTTTTTGAAGAATGTCATGGGTATCCTTAGAGGGATTGCATTAAATATGTACAATGCTTTGGCAGGGTTGTCATTTTAATATTAATCCTCCCAATCCATGAACAGAGTATATGTCTTTATTTCCTTGTCTCCTCTTTTACTTCTTGAAGCAGTGTTTTGTACAGGTTCTTTACCTCTTTTGTTAAGTTGACAGCAAGATATTTTAGAGTTTTTGGTGGTATTATGGATAATGGGATTTTTAATGTGAATTTCTTCTCTATTTTTAGTTTTGTATAAGGATACCATTGATTTTTATGTGTTAATTTTGTAGCCTTTCACTTTCCTATACAAATCTATTGTTTCCAGAATTTTTATGGTAGAGAATTTAGGATTTTCTAAATATTGTATTATGTCATTATTTTATGTCAATATCTTTTTTATGAGGCATTGGATCTTATTTGCTAGGATTTTGTTGAGAATCTTTGCATATGTTATCATCAGGGATAATGGATTGTAGTTCTCTTTTTGTGACATCCCTTTCTGTGGCATCCCTTTTTGTATCAGCATGACAATAGCTTTGTAAAATCTATTTGGTAGTATTTGTTTTTCTTCAATTTCCTTGAAGAACCTGAAAAGTATTGGCAATAATTGCAGGGTTTGAAAGATTTTGTTAGTAAATCCGTTTGGGCTTGTCTTTTGTTTTGGGAAATACTTTTAATTACCATTTTAATTTTCTCAATAGTGATAGATCTATTTAGATATGCTAGATCATCCTGGTTCAATCTGGAAAATTATAAGCTTTCAATAATTCATTCATTTTTTTCCAGGTTCTCTTGTTTTGTGGCATAGGGTTGATTAAAGTAGTCTCTGATTACTTTTTAAATTTCTATAACATCTTTAGTAATTTCCCCCTTTTCATTTATGATTTGGTTAAGATTTTCTCTCTTCCTTTCTTCGTATGTTTTCTAATGACTTATTGATCTTGGTTTCTTTCTTTTTTTTTTTTTTTTTGGTTTTTGGGTCACACCCGGCAGTGCTCAGGGGTTACTCCTGGCTCCATGCTCAGAAATTGCTTCTGGCAGGCACGGGGGACCATATGGGGCACCGGGATTTGAACCGATGACCTTTTGCATGAAAGGCAAATGCCTTGCCTCCATGCTATCTCCCGGGCCCGATCTTGTTTATTTTTTAAAGAACTATCTTTTCTTTTCATTCTTGTTTTGGAATTGTTTTATTATTTCCAATTCCTTACGTTTTACTCTAAGCTTTATTATTTCCTTCCAATCAAATGTGACTATGAGACAGAGTTTTTCTTAATTTGGAATTCCTTGAAATCCTTACTTTTGCATTATGTTTTTGAAATGTTTTTGTTTATTTCTTAATCCACTTAAGTGTTGCCCTCTAATTGTTGAGGCAAATGACAATTGAATTGAAAAGAAGCATAAATTATAAAAGCATAAATGGGAACAAATTCCGGCCACTGCAATTTTTCTACCATGGGTGGCCATATTTTTGCAAATGGTAGTCTTTCTGGAGTCATTTGTCAACAGTCATTTGACTGTTTTTAAAACATGACTATTGTAAATATTTTTTAATATAAGGATACATATTATTTCCTAGAATTGGTGTTTTTTGTTCTTTGTATAAACATACAGAAGTGTGATAGCAGAATTCCATTGTATTTCTGTTCTTGATTTCTTTTATTAATTAATTTTTATTATGGCCCAAGTGAATTACAAATATTTCACAGTAATATTCAAGGTTCATAGCGACAATAAATCAAAGGAATTCTCACCACCAGTGATGTCTTCCCTCCACCCCTGCTCCCAGTATGCATTCCATATCTCCCTCCTTTACCTCCCAGAATACTAGTGTAACTGGTTCCTATTTGTAGGGCTTGCTGTGGATTAGGTATAGATTCTGTTGTCGTTGACTTTGGGTTTGATGTTCAAATCTGATCATTTTTTATTCCCATTAAATGTTCATGCAAGTGTCTGGACCTGGTATAATTCATTTTCCCCTTTCAGTTTATCAGGCTAAACAAGATGATTCTATCAGTGTGGTTCTGTTGGAGATATAAAAAAGGAAATGGAAAAGAAGAAGGAAAGAAAACAAACAAAAAACTAGGAGGGGTCCTTCTAGGCGTTGCAGATATCAATTTAGATGTGGGAAGGAAAAAAGAGGAAAAACATAATAAGACAAAAAAGAACATAAAACAGCCAAGCAACACCAAAGAAATACAAAAATACAAGCATAAAACCAAAACAAACAAACAAACAAACCAAAGCTGACAACTACAAAAGACCAAAAAAGGCCCAACCAGCAACTACATGAAAAGCTTTCTTCTTCTTCTTCTTCTTCTTCTTCTTCTTCTTCTTCTTCTTCTTCTTCTTCTTCTTCTTCTTCTTCTTCTTCTTCTTCTTCTTCTTCTTCTTCTTCTTCTTCTTCTTGCAAAGACATAGTAAATATTGGGGAAATTGGCCTAAGAGATTTTGGATTTCTCTGCTCTTGAAACATACTGTCAAAAGAATCACTACAGACTCCATACACACTCTTTTTCTCTCCCCCAAAGGCTTTTTACAGTGCCAGGCATCTTTCTGCTCAGTTGTGGATGATATAAACAGACTTCTCTAACTTCATATCTTGGTCTTTACACAGGTCGTAGGACGAAGCCTAGGAATAGTCTTTCTTTATAGTTCTAGAAGTTCTGTTTCATCACTGTTGTTGTATTCAGACTTTTATAATTAGTGATCTCGGTTTTTGCTCAGATCCTAGGACAAAGCCTGTGTTAGAGTTTTAAATTATGATTCCAGAAGTTCTATTCCACCGAGTTGTCACAGTCAAACCTCTGGGATTGAAGATCATGTTGTTTGCCTAGGCTAGGATGTTTTTTTTTTTGGTCCTGGGGAAAGTACTGCCCACTCTTGGCTGTCAATGTCAGTCTTCAGTATTTGGTAGTCTTGGTCTTTGCATAGGTCAAAGGGTGATGTGTCTTCTAATTTCATCCTACCATTGGGACATTCTGCTCTTGGATCAAATTATTGCCATTTCCTCTTTGTCAGGATGTCATTTCAAAACTGGCATAAGTTGGTGCTAAAGAGGTATTGGCAATTTTCCAGGGGAGAGGAGTGTTTCCTGGTGCTGTTGTGGGGAGTGATGTTGGTTCTATGTCTGAGGTCTAGGTCTCAGGATTGGAAGGTCGCTGCTAGGCCACATGGCATCTAAATTGGGTCTACATGACACATGTTCAGGGTGGAAGGCGCCCTTGTATTATAAAATGTATTGATTCTTATCTCAGTAGATAAGAGTTTGTCCTATACATAAAATTCCCTCCTTTTAAGTATGCCTTTGCAAAAAGAAATGGTGCCATATAATAAGTAAGAATGTGTTGTTGATTTCTTGAGAACTCACCATACTCTTTTCTACAATGGCTGTACAATTTATAGTCCCACAACAAATGTGTGAGAAGAGCCTTTGTTGTGGCTTCAGTTTGATTGCAATCTTTAGTTACTATACACCTGTGGACAATAAATAATTTTAGGTAAGAAACACATTTCAAGGATGTAGGATTTCAGTTACCATTTGTCATTAAGACCCTTACTTTGCCTTTTCTTGTACCTCTTCCATTCTGTTAAATTATCTGTTTTATTTTTGACAGTGATACAAATGAAGTCGACATACCACCCAATACTCGAGTTGGCACCAAACGCTATATGCCTCCAGAAGTATTGGATGAGAGCTTGAATAGAAATCACTTCCAGTCTTACATCATGGCTGATATGTATAGTTTTGGACTCATCCTCTGGGAGGTTTCCCGGAGATGTGTATCAGGAGGTAAGTAAAAGTAATACCTTTGAAAAAACTGCTAGAGATAAACTACAGATATTTTTAAATTGTAAATCTTATTGGATACTCACATTACCAGGAAATGTTATGTTTTATCTTTGTTTCTAGTGGTTCTGCTGAGTCCTGCTGAGATATAGTATTAATCATGTTAGGAGGGCCTTAACTGATTCTTTCCTGCTATTAATTTATGATGCTCTCTTATTTTCCTGTTATAAAATCCTTATTTAGCCACCATATTTGCAATCATGATTGTAGTCAGGTTTCAGTCATAATGATGATCCTCTTATGGACACATTTCACCTAACTTTTCAGAGACCATTCCCTTCTACTATAGAGAGCCTCTGATCTATTTCTCCAGCAAGTTCACTATCAAGCCAAAAGATTTCTTGTACATTCAGCTTCTTACTGACTCACTGATCTTTAACTCCATTGCTAATTCCATTCCTTGTGTTAAGCTGTGGGTGAAAGGATAGATGTGGGGTGGGAGCACACTTTCTTACCTCTCTAAACATCTTGGCTTCCTAAAAATATATCTCTGTAAGGGAGATCAAAGCAATCTGATTACAATCAAAGACTTTATTAAAAAATATTAGAGCATTGTGCCAGAGTGGTGGCACAGTGGTAAGGCGTTTGCCTTGCACACGTCTGACCTAGGATGGACCACAGTTTGATTTCCTGGCATCCCATATGGTCCCCCAAGCCAGGAGCGATTTCTGTAACACCCGAGTGTCACAGGGTGTGGCCAATAAGAAACAAAAATAATAATAACTTAGAGCATAAGATTGTTGGTTTTCATAATTTTCTCAAACTATAAGGTTCTAAAATATGTGACATCAAAATATAAGACATCTTGGGGCCGGGCGGTGGCGCTGGAGATAAGGTACCTGTGCTAACCTAGGACGGACCACGGTTCGATCCCCCGGTTCCCCATATGGTCCCCCGTGCCTGCCAGGAGCGACTTCTGTGTGAACAGCTAGGAGTAACCCCTGAGCATCACCGGGTGTGGCCCAAAAACCAAAAAAAAAAAAAATAAGTCATCTTAATTATCCAGAATTATCCAGAAATACTGATTTTAGTCTGTTCTATGCTGATACATAATTCATTATTGACTAGATTCCAATACCTTTGTGGTATGGGACTAAAACTTAATAATTTCTTCCATTTCAGTAACCCCTGTTAAGAAGTCTGATGCCACTGCTTTTTTTCCCATTGCCAGTTTTAACTCATCTTCATGGAGTTTGCTCAGTATTCTAACTTTGCTGCATGCACATAAGGAATTTTTGTGGATTTGTTCTCAAATCTACTGAAAGCCACTTGTGAGCTTTTGGCAAGTTACTGAACTTTCCTTTGTTTCAATGTTCTATTATAAATAGGAGATTTATTCTATCTAGCTCAAACAATAGGTAGGTGTGAATTTTCAGATAATAGAGAGAATTTGAATTACCATATATATTTGAGTACAAGCTGACCCGAGTATAAGCTGAACCCATAATTTTACTTTAAAAATTGGGAAAACTTAGTGACTCGAATATAATCTGAGTTGGAAAATGCAGCAGACACTGGTACATTTTAAAAATAAAAATATATGTTCAAAACAATTTCAATAATTGAGGAATCAGTAGGCTAAATATTTTCAATATTTATTGCTAAAGAAAAAGTGTAAACTAGCAACAAATAACTTTAAAACTTTAAATTAAATGCATAAAACTGTAGCTTAACGGGCAATCAAGCTAAATCACAAAGGTTAAAATCCTTCAAAACTGGAGTCCTCCTCCTCATCTGTATGTCCAAATAGACCTTCAGTTGTATTTGAGTGAGGGCATCAGCATAGACATTGTCATCGTCACCGAGTTCACAGATATTATTATCACTGCTGTCGGTCTGATACAAAGTGCAGAATATTGTGGGTTAAATAATTCAGTGGCATACAGTTCAGTTCAGCTGCCTAATTCTTCAGCTCAGCCACAACTTGTGGACTAAAGCACCGCCACCTCCAGCAGATGGCAGAAGATGACTGGAAACTAAGTGCATTTGATTTGGCACCAAATCAAATAACCTGCATGACCCGAGTATAAGCCAAATTCAGGATTTTTGGCACAAATTTTGTGGTTGAAAAACTCGGCTTATAAATTTCCCCTGCCTGTGCCTGTCTGCCTGTGTTTCTGAATCGCTAAATGTCTCCTCAGAGGCCTAGAGAGTGCACCCAAAAAAACCTGCATTTTGAAGCTGCCCAGTGAGTAAATTCTGGCTGTGGGGTTGCCATCCAATAAGCTGAGTGTCTGACCTGCAGAGGCTCCGCCCTGCTGTGCCTTTGTTCACTCTGAGGACTTCAAGGGAAACTTCTCCTGCCTGTGAATGTCTTCCTGTGTTTCTGTACCAGCTAAAAGAGACCCAAGCAAAACACCCCAAGATGTCCTCGTTACAATGACAAATCCCACAGATAGAGATAGAATACTGAAAGCAGCAAGATCACAAAGGGAAATTACATTCAAAGGAGCATCCCTAAGACTTACTGCAGATATGTCACAAGAAACTCTCAAGGCCAGAAGACAGTGGTGGGATATTGTGACAAGACTGAATGAAATGAATGCCTCACTGAGAATGCTGCACCCAGCCCGACACACATTCAGGTTTGAAGGAAGAATACATAGCTTCATGGATAAACAACAGCTCAGAAACTTCACAGATGATAAACCATCCTTAAAGGAAAAACTGACAGGTCTATCCTTAGACAAGAGAGACCAACAAACACAGTAAACTTATCTACAAAGATGACATTAAATCCTATGACAATCATCTCCCTCAATGTCAATGGACTATATTCACCAATTAGAAGGCACAGAGTGGCAAAATGGGTCAAAAAGATGAATCCAACCTTCTGCTGCCTACAAGAAACACAACTGAATAGTCAGAACAAACGTAGACTCAAAATCAAAGGCTGAAGGGAAATCATTCAAGCAAACAACACCCTCAAAAAAGCTGGGGTGCTCATATTAATATCTGATGACACCAATTTTATACTAAGAAGAGTGGTAAGGTAGGACCGGAGTGATAGCGTGGAGGTAAGGCATTTGTCTTTCATGCAGAAGGATGGCGGTTCAAATCCTGGCATTCCATATGATCCCTTGTGCCTGCCAGGAGCAACCCCTTAGTGCTGCCGGGTGAGACCCCACCCCCAAAAAAAACTAAAAAGAAGAGTGATAAGGGACAAAAATGGACACTGTGTAATTAAGGGATATATGCAACAGGAAGAAATCAGAGTATTAAACATATATGCACCCAATGAGAGACCAGCAAACTTATCTAATACAATTACTGACAAAAATGAAAGAAGAAATCAGTAATAACACAATAGTTGTGGGAGACCTCAACACAGCCCTATTAACACTTGATAGGTCAACAGACTGAAACTCAACAAAAACATACTAGCCATAAAAAGAGTAATGGAAGAAAGAGGACTAGTAGATATATATAGGACACTCCATCCTAAAAAACCTGGAAACACATTCTTCTCCAATTTACATGGATCATTCTCCAGGATAGACTACATGCTGACACATAAAATCAAGAGGGTAGAAATCTTGCATGCTACCTTTGCTGACCACAAGGCTCTGAAATTAAATGTGAACTACAAAGGCACACAGAAGAAAAACTTTAACAATTAGAAATTAAACACCCTGTTACTGACCAGTTCAGTACCTGAATAACTTAATGATGC
>PVKC010036804.1:0-13150 GCA_004027635.1 Crocidura indochinensis
CTGTGGTGTGAGGTGGTACCTCATACTTGTTTTGATTTGCATCTCCCTGATGATTAGTGATGTGGAGCATTTTTTCATGTGTCTTATGGCCATTTGTATTTCTTCTTTGTCAAAGTTTCTGTCCATTTCTTCTCTCCATATGGCATCGTTTTTTGGATTCTGCTTAGGGCAGAGTGTGTAGGAATGACTCCCTATGGACAGACACATGTCTACCAGAGACAGGCTCATGTAAGAGATGAGGGCTTGGATAGATGCTCCATTTCTGAAGGTACCCTTTTAGGATGAAGTGGAATTGTATTTTCATTCATACTTAACTCAGATGTTGAAAAGATGGGCACATTCACTGCTGAATGCTGGGGAGGATTTGAGTGACTGCTGAGCCTTTAAGTGCTTGGCTAGCCTTAAGCAATACTAGGTGTAGGTCTCAATCTAAGGCATTGTTTTCAACCTTTTTTGTGCAAAGATACACGTTTTTTCATGAAAAAAAAAATCAAGAGGCACACCACCATTAAAAATGTTAAAAAAAGGGGGCCGGGCGGTGGCGCTGGAGATAAGGTGCCTGCGTTAACCTAGGACGGACTGCGGTTCGATCCCCTGGTTCCCCATATGGTCCCCCGTGTCTGCCAGGAGCGACTTCTGAGCGAATAACCAGGAGTAACCCCTGAGAGTCACAGGGTGTGACCCAAAAACCAAAAAAAAAAAAAAAAGTTAAAAAAAGAGAAAATGTTAAAAAATTTAACTCTATGCCTATATTGACTCTATATAAAGTACTTCTCTTGCATAAGAATAAAATAAAAACAAAAATTATATTATAATTACATTATTATAAAATAATAAAGTATTTTATAATGAATGGTCTATTTGTGAGCTGAAGTTGCATGCTACAGATAAAATTGGAAATTTCCCATGGCACATCAGACAATATCTCATGGCACACTAGTGTGGCATGGAACAGTGGTTGGAAAAAAGCTGATCTAAGCACTGAAGGGAGGGAGGAAGAGATGGATGGAAGGAGGTTGGAAGGAAGAAAGAAGGAAGGGGACCTGGAGAGATAGCACAGTGGCTTTTGCCTTACAAGCAGCTGATCCAGGACCAAAGGTGGTTGGTTTGAATCTCGGTGTTCCATATGGGTCCCATATGGTCCCTTGTGCCTGCCAGGAGCTATTTCTGAGCAGACAGCCAGGTGTAACCCCTGAGCACTGCTGGCTGTGGGCCCCCCAAAAAAGAAGAAGAAGAAGAAGAAGAAGAAGAAGAAGAAGAAGAAGAAGAAGAAGAAAGAAAGAAAGAAAGAAAGAAAGAAAGAAAGAAAGAAGGAAGGAAGAAAGAAGGAAGGAAGAAAAGAAGGAAATAAAGATAAAGTGAAGAAAGGAAAGACAGAAGGAAGAAGAAGAAAGAATATAAGGAATGAAGGAAGGAAGCAAGCAAGGAAGAATGGAAGGAATGAAGGAAGGAAAAAAACGTGTAAAAAATACCAAGTCAGAAATACAAAATTAGTTTACTTGTCTTGCACTACATTTTGTCCCTTAGCAGCTCCAGGTGTCACTCCTGAGCATAAACTCAGGAGTAGCCCTTGAACACAATGGGTGCATTCCCCCAAAACTTCAAAGTTTAAAATTGAAACAAGTTATTAAAATGTGTACAGAATAAACTCACTGTTTTATACACTCAAATTTCAAACGTTATAATAGGTACCTTTGAAGTTTGATTAAAAACAGAAAGTTCTAATTAAGATTCTGTATATATTCTTATTTATTACAATAATATATAAATTAAATTGCCTGTTGGGGTTGCAAAGTTTAGCAGTACATATATTTATTTTTTTCATTTTGAGTAATAACTAATAATTTTAGGTTTAAAGAGGTAGGCAATTGTGTAAGATAAGGATGAGGTGGAATTGTATTTTCATTCATACTAAACTCTGATGTGTACACATTAATTTAAATGATTCTTGAAAGAATGATAGTATTTCTTGCATTTTTGGGGGGGATGGGGGCCACACCTGATGACGCTCAGGGGTTTCTCCTGGTTATGTGCTCAAATTTCACTCCTGACTTGGGGACCATAAATGGGACATCAGAGGATCGAATCCTGGTCCATCCTAGGTTAGTGCATGCAAGACAAATTCCCTACTGCTTGTGCCACTGCTCTGTTCCCAATTTTTTTTTTGCCTTTTTAAATTTTGCTTTATTTTAAACCCACACTCAGCAATACTCAATGCTTACTTCTATCTCTACACTCAGGAATAATCCTGGCCATGCTCGAGAGACCATATTGGATGCTAGAGGTTGAATCCAGGTGGCTGCATGCAAAGCAAAAGCTCTATTGCTCTGGCCCCTCAGTATTTTCATTGCTAACCAGATGTCTTTTGCCTAGATAATCTAGACTCGCTTGATTATTAAGTAAAAAATTCCATTTGTATTTCCTTCTAGAGCAGTCCTGTCCTGATCCTGGAGAAATCAAAAATGGTCATATCAATGTAACACATCGCATGCTGTTGGGTTCAAATATCACTTTCTCATGCAGTGAAGGGTAAGTATGGAATCCTCAGCACTATATAGAGCAAGTGAACAAATAATTTAAATTGAGGATGGAAGTTCTCAGATTTGCAACTCTGTGTACATACTAGTAGTAATGAAACAACTCCCATTCTCAAAGCTCTTTCTTGACTCATTACAATTCCAATGACTCAAATAGGGTAAGACAAAAAGAAAGACAAGATTCTCCAACTGCTTAAATCACTACAGTTGTTACTTATTAGAAAAATTTGGATCTGATGAGTCACAGGATACCTGTAATATGCAGCTGATATTTCTAAGAATTAAATTCTTCAAGTAAGAAATCTGAAACCATCACTTGCCCAAAGGGGTTCGTGAGCACTACAGTATAGAACATTCCAGGCCACATTCCATGAAGATAGGTCCATGGCCAGTCACTAAATTCTACTTAGAATTCAGAAACTAACTCCATGTTTCTGAAGTGGCTGAACAATAATCTCCTGTCCTCTATATAGTTTCCTCAAATATATCTCTGGCAATGAGGAAGGCACCATCCAAAAAGGAAAAGATACCCCTAGATTACAAAAGGAGCCATGGTAAAGCATCTAGAATACCAGCATGGGTACTGGGCAAGGACTATTCCTTAGTATTGTAACAGTAATAGCCACCTATAGATCTCTCTTGATAGGACTTCCGAATGAATGTTCTTAGCATTTTTAATGACCTCAAAGAAAACATGAAATAGTCTCTCCCCCCCAAAATAAATATCTCACAAGAGCACGTGAAAATGTAAATGGGAATTTAGTACTGCCGAATAATTCCAATTAAAAAAGAGAGAAACTTATACAAAGAAAACTACAAACTCAATTAATAAAACAGGAAAAAATGAGAACACATTTCCTGCTCATGGATTGGGAGGATAAACATCATAAAAATGGCAAAACATTGTTTATATATATATTGGGCCACACCTGGTGACACTCAGAGGTTACTCCTGGCTATACACTCAAATCGCTTCTGGCTTGAGGACCATATGGGAAGCTGGGGAATCGAGCCATGGTCTGTCCCAGGTTAGCCACATGCAAGGCAAATAAATGCCCTACTGTGTGTGTCACCACTCCCACCCCATGGAGATTCATGCTATTTTTTCAAATAAATAGATAAAAACATCCTGAAATTCATATGAAACTGATAGATCTGACAAATAGCTAAAGCACTGGGGGGAAAAGATGGGAGGCATCACTTTCCCAAACTTCAAACTCTACTACAAATCAGTAATAATCAAGACAGCTTGCTACTAGAATAAAGAGAGATTCTCAGATCAATGAAATAGAGTTAAATATTTTGAGACAGACCATTAAGACATATGAGGAGTTAATCTTTGATAAAGGAGCAAACAAAATGAAGTGATGCACCAAAACTTTTTCAATAAGTGATGCTGCAAAAATTGATCATCTACATGCCAAAAATGAACTCAGAACTTTTTCTAACACCGTGCAACAAAGTCAAATGAAAATGAATCTAAGACTTTGGTATCAAACCTAAATCTGTAAGCTATATGGGGAAAAACATATGCAGAACTGTCTTTGACATTGAAGTTATTGGCATCTTTAAGGATGAGACACCACTGGTCAAGTAAGGGGAAGAAAAGATAAACAAATGGAACTATATTAAACTAAGAAGCTTTTGTATCTCAAAGGAAATTATAATAAGGATATAAAGATTATCTATAAGAGTTTCCCTAGTCCCCAGAGGTGGCAAGGGACCAGCACCTGACCTGGTGCCCAGAAGGGAACCAAAAGGAAAACTAATCATCAGGGAGATTCAAGTCAAAACAACAATGAGGTATCATCTCAGTGACATGAGTTATCATGCCACAGTGATTGACACACAACACAAAGAACAAGAACAAATATTGCTGGTGTGAATGTGGGGAGAAGGAACTCTCATCCACTGCTTGTGTAATGCCGTCTAGTCTAGCCTTTCTGAAAAACAATTTTGCTATTCCTCAAAAACCTAGAAGCTGGTCTTCCATTTGATCCAACAATGCTACTCTTAGAAATATACTCTAGGAACATGACAACAGAATATAAAATGCTTCTTCACTCCTATGTTCATTGTAGTGCCATTTTCAATAGCCAGAATCTGGAAACAACTCAAGTGCCTGAGACAGATGAGTGGCTAAAGAAACCATGGTACATCTTCAGATTGGAATTTTATGTAACTGTTAGGAAAAATATAGGCATGAAATTTTCTATACATGAATGCACATGGAGACTATTTGCTATTTGAAATGAATCAGAGGGAGAGAGAGTACCACTTATCTGCAGAAAATAAGAAAATTAAAAGACAGTATGTTAATAATATCCAGAAACAATAGAGATGACAACCAGAATGACCAGCCCATGATATGAATTTACCACAAAGAGTGGTGAGTGCAGTGAGAGCACTAATTTCATTGACAATTATCATGACAATGATTGTGTGAGAGAGAAGTAGAACGGCTATCCTGAAGACAGAGAGGATGTAGGGAAGAGAGAAATGGGGAGGGGAACATTGGTGGCAGGAAAGGTACACTGATGAGGGGTGGTGTACATTTGAGAACTGAAAGTCAAATATAAAAATTTCTATAACCACAGTGCCATTTGTGAATATGTGCCATGTTTGTTATAATCATATCAGCATCCAGTGTCCTTTGTGCTAAATAGAGACTTTAGATCATCAGCATCATTAGTGTAGAATTGAAAAGAGGGTTTCAACTTGCTTAGTACAATATGCCAGTAGGGGAGTGTGACACCTGCAGTGCTTGAGGCATATTTCTGATTCTGTGCTCAGGGGTCACACCTATTTGTCCTCTGGGGATCTTATAAGGCACTAGAGCAAAGATGCTGGGAATGTACATGGCCCTTTCTTGGTTTTATCATATCATCATATGAGAGGAAAACTTCCTCCATAATCATTATTCTGAGCTGAAATAAGAGAGATGGACCTTTTGCCCCTAGAGAGAAGAACAAGGCATAGAACAAGGGTTGGCCATGTGCAAGACAAGGAGCTTGCTCATTGTATTTTCTCTCTGATCCTTATAATACATCGAGTATTCTGTTAGATCTATACTAAACTGAATTTTAGAATGAAGATACATAAAGTATTGAAACATCTTTATCACTTGAAATGTACAAAACACTTTTTCTATTTAACTTAGGTGCTCTCAATAAACAATGTCTTGTGTGTCTTCACTATTGGATAGCATTCTTTTTAGAAGCCTTTCTAGATATTTACAATTTTTGTAATTAAAATTTTAGAGCATATTTTTTTTGGTCTTTTTGGGTCACACCCGGCAGTGCTCAGGGCTTACTCCTGGCTCCATGCTCAGAAATTGCTCCTGGCAGGCACGGGGGACCATATGGGGCACCGGGATTCGAACCGATGACCTTTTGCATGAAAGGCAAATGCCTTACCTCCATGCTATCTCCCGGGCCCAGAGCATATTTATTGATGCAACATTAGTTTAAAAAATACAAAGCTTCCCTTGAAAGTGCAGATGAACTTTGTATAGACTATTGTCTGCCTACATCTACTGGTACATTGTTGATTAAAGATGCTCTTTAATCAGAAAGAGAAATATCTGTGAACTGATATGATTCTTCTTCCCTTGGTTGTTCTAGGTACAAATTAGTTGGGGCAGAGTTTATCTATTGTATCCTGATAGGAGACACAGTTGGGTGGAGTGATCCCTTGCCAGAATGCAAAGGTAAGACTGAAGCATTTTAGATAGCAGCCAGGCAAGATGCACCATCCCTGTGGATTTCTGAGCTGTCCTGTGTATCCTTGGCTGCTGCTGAGGCTCTTCCCGTAGGCTGGTTTTTGCTCACATGGAGTCTTTGCAGCCACGGCCCTGGATAAGGCACTAGAGCAAAGATGCTGGGAGTGTTTATGGCCCTTACTTGGTTTTATCATACCATCATATGAGAGGAAAACTTCCTCCATAATCATTATTCTGAGTTGAAATAAGGCTAATCAGAGATGGACCTTGTGCCCCTGGAGAGAAGCCAGAGCTTCATGTGTGACCTCAGACCTTATCCTCTTGCCAGGAGTTTGCTTCCTATACATTCTAAGAGGCATGAGCTGAACAAATCACCTACTGTAGCCAGCTGACCTCTCTCCTCACTAGAGGAATAGTGTAACACACTCACAGACACAATGGCATCTTTCTTTGGTGTCTGATCAGGGTTGACTGATCAGGAATAACCTCCTGTGGGCACATCAGTGTCCACCAGAGATAGCTCTCCTGAGAGCTGGGGGCCAAGGTGGATGCTCCATCTCTGACAGTCCTACTGTTTCCTCCTGTTGGAAAGATTGGTATGTTCAGTGCTGGCTTACTGTTGTGCCCTTATGGCTTGCATTGGAGTATCGGTGTGGACTCCAAGCTATGCAAACAATATAAAATGTGGAGCAAATGATGTATAAAAAATATAAACAGAGAATCCAGAGAGACAGAAAATGAGAGTCAGACAGTAACATTGTATATGCTCAATGTAGGCTCTTTCCTTACATTGAAGGAATTGAAGCTAATAGTGCTTAAACACTCCTGAAATTTATTTGGAACAATAAACAACCATGAATAGCTAAAGCAACCCTAAGAAAAAAGAAGATAGGTGGCAGGCCGGAGAGATAGTATGAAGGTAAGGTGCTTGCCTTTTATGCCCAAGGATGGTGGTTCAAATCCCGGCATCACACATGGTCCCCTGAGCCTGCCAGGAGTGATTTCTGAGTGTAGAGCCAGGAGTAACCCCTGAGCGCTGCCAGGTGTGACCCAAAAATCAAAAACCAAAAAAAAAGAAAAAGAAAAAAGGAAGATAGGAGGCATCACTTTACCCAACTTTAAATTGTACTACAAATCAAGTCATTAAAATAGCATGGTATTGGAATAAAGACAGACCCTCAGATCAAAAACTACCACAATCTTTTTAATATTTTATACATCTTTTTTTTTTTTGGTTTTTGGGTCACACCCGGCATCGCTCAGGGGTTACTCCTGGCTCCATGCTCAGAAATTGCCCCTGGCAGGCACGGGGGACCATATGGAGCACCGGGATTCGAACCGATGACCTTTTGCATGAAAGGCAAACGCCTTACCTCCATGCTATCTCCCGGGCCCCTTTTTAATATTTTAGATAAGGGCTCATGGCTTTTTTTTTTAAGACTGGGACACAAATTACTTTGTTTTATCTAATATTTCTGCATTTTTCTATAAAATTAAGAAGAAAAAAGATAGGATGGGGGCCAGGGCCAAGATCTCTCAGGTGAATTGGTGGAGATTAAAAGAAAAGGGCAAAACTAAATATCAACAACAATAGAATCAAGAGACCGATACTACAGCAATCTAAATGAATGGACCTTTTATACTGGAAGGCCAGGGTACAAAGGATGGTGGGATGTACTCTGGGAACATTGGTGGAGAGAGGTTAACACTGGTGGTGGAATTGACCCTAATTCATTGTATGTCTAAAATCCAACTATGAAGGACTTTGTAAATTACAATGGTTTCAATAAAATAAAATTAAAACTATTCTGTCATCTTGAATAGAGGTTTGTATAGTTTTTCTTTCCATAGGGTTGTGTGGATACACAAATACATATCACTTGCTATTCTAGAAATCTCAGTGTTAGAGTTAAAAAATGATGTTGCCATTTCTTTTTAGCACTAATTTTAGGAGAATAGTCTTCAATCTCTCCCCTATGCCTTGCTGTGCCCACTTTAATTTCCAGGCAAATTAACTTTTAGTCAACTCTTACAGACATCTGCTGTTTTTAACAGAGTGTACTAAAAACAAATTACAGGCTAATTTTTACAGTACACTTGTGATACTGTACCTCTTAAATATTATAGGAGACTGTCAGGAAATAGAATACTTTGATATTGGATGTAATTTTGTTTTATGATAGTAATTTTGTGGAAAAATATTGATGTAATTATTTATTTTTATTTGTTATTTTTTTTTTACCCTACCCAGCAGTGCTCAAGGGTTACTCCTGTCTCTGTGCTTGGAAATTGCTCCTGGCTCAGGGACCATATGGGATGCTGGAAATCAAACTGGGTTCCATCCGGGTTGGCTGCATGCAAGGCAAATACCTTATTGTTGTGCTATCACTCCTGCCCCTGACATAATTTATTTAAAGACATATGGAGTTGTGAGATATTTTTGTTAAAAAGGCAGAAATAAAAAAATCTAAAATTCTTGGAGTTTTATATTTTTCCAATAATTTCTAGGTTTCTTTGTTTTGTGTTTTTGTTTGTTTTGTTTTGGGGCCACAACCAGTGGTGCTCATAAATTACTCCTGGTTCTGCACTCAGAAATTACTCCTGGGGCCCGGGAGATAGCATGGAGGTAAGGTGTTTGCCTTTCATGCAAAAGGTCATCGGTTCGAATCCCGGTGCCCCATATGGTCTCCTGTGCCTGTCAGGAGCAATTTCTGAGCATGGAGCCAGGAGTAACCCCTGAGCACTGCCAGGTGTGACCCCCCCCCCAAAAAAAATAAGAAATTACTCCTGACAGGCTCAGGAAACTATATGGGATGTTGGGAAATAAACTCTTGTAGGCCTCCTGTAAGGCAAATACTCTCCCTGCTGTGCTATTGCTCCTGTGCCAAAGTTAATTTGTTTACTTTTTTTTTTCTCCACAGATGACACACTACTGAAACCCTCCAATGTTTTAGGTATTATTTAAGTATTAATTTGCCACATTACCTTGACTTTTGAATTCTACATGGAAATACCATATTTTCACTTTCATTGTTACACTGAAAGCACCATGTCACATGCTGAAGTGATAATTGTATTTGCAGAATTATGTGGATTTGTCATGTGGATTTGAGGACAGGTGTCTATTTAAACAAAGGTCAATAATATAATAATTCATTAGTGTCCCAATTTTAATTTCTACAAGGTGAAATAACTTTCTAAACTGGCATATTCATGTAGTTTAAAATACATAGAAAATAGGGGCTAGGTAGATATCTCAGAAGCTAGAACACATTGTTTTAGTGCAGAAGGCCATATTTAATGCCCATCACTAAACGGTCTTTCAATTTCTACCAGGTCTGATCACCAAACATAATTATACATATATATTTATATATATATATATATATATACTGTTGCAGATAAAGCACACATATAATATCTATACACACAGGCTTTAGCTGCAATAGTATGCATATAGGATTTATCTGTAATAGTTACACACACTTATTTTCTCAGTGTTGGTATTGTTTTTATATTGTTTTGTTATTTATCTTAGGCACAGATATTACAATATTGATAAAGACAGGGCTTCACGATTAAGACATTCCAGCACCACACCCTCTACCAGATTGTCAACTTCACTCCAACTTTATTCCATGATAGTCCCCCTTGACACCCTGCAGTGATAAATTTTCTACTACTGGTCAGTTCCCAATTTCTGTTACCTCTGGGTATTTGTTTCTAATAGTGTTTTTTTTCTTACTCAACCAGAAGTAAGAGATCACATCATTGTGTTATTTCAAGTGGGGTTCCTTTCTGCTTATGTGCCCCTTTCCTGTCAGCTCAGATGCCCTCACAGTATAGAAGGGAAAGGGCCAGGAAGGGATGCTGGGACTGCCTCTCCTGGCCACTTCAGATCTGCGATTTGTCTTTCCATTGAGTGGTTTAGTGTGCTCAGGCTTTGCAAACAGAAGTCAGACTCATCTGCCTTTGTTGTGCTCGCTCAGTGGGCACAGACTGGGTGCCAGAACTCCACCAGCTTTGGATGTTCATATGCAGGGTCATTGTCCATGCCTGACAGAGCAGAGTGAGAGGGGACTTGCTGTTTGCCTTTGACTTTTGGTACAAATAATGGTAGTTTAGAAGCAGACATCCAACTGAAAAGTAAGGTTTTTGTAGGTTATCTTTGTTCTCTGGAGGTCAAAATAATTGATTTGGCTTGTATGCAGAATTTTTATTCTTGTGTTCTGATGGTTTTATTGATACTTTATCATCTCCTTGGTAATGAGGATTATGTATTTTTTTTTTTGAGAATGTGGAATCACTAGGGAGTGGTTCATAAGGATTCTTTTGTGGTTAATCTGTAAATGGCAGGCCTGGAAAAGACTAGTGGAACTATACAGATAACTCAGTCCAAATTCTACTTTTGATGAATGCATTCTTAAAATATCACTTGACAAAATGAAATGATGAAACAAACTTGCTAAATTGAAAAATACATTTTCAAAACAGTTGTCTAATATCACCCCAGCCCAGGGCTATAGCTGTCACACAGGGCTCCCATGAAGAGTTTCATAGGGGACCAGCACTTGGACCTTTGAGTAGGTTGTGAACCAGGTGGCATGGGACCCACAACTCACACTCCAGTTGCTGTGTGCTCTACTGTAGGAGTTAGATGAGAGGGTAGAGTAGTTCAATGTCTGGGGCCCTACATGCTCAGTTTTTTCAAACTATTTTCTTTTCACAGGTGCAGGGATCAGTGTGGGGTTTGTTTTGGTTACAGGCAAGTATCCCAAACTTTGGTGCATTTAGATCAAATATGAGGGATCTGGGCAGGAATTCTGATGCAGATGGCACATGACTGGCCTGGGAAGGCCCTGCCCATGTATGCCCAGAGCATCATAGCATGGGGACCTTTGAGCACAACAAAGTCATGCCCCTGTACATTTTTCTTTATTTTTTTGTTTTCAGTTTTGGGGCAGCACTCATTTGTGCTCATAGCTTAATCCTGGTTCTGGACTCAGAAATCACTCCTGGTAGGGCTTGTGGGACCATATAAGGTGCCAGTAGTTGAAACTAGTCAGCCATGTATAGGGAAAGCACCTAACAAACTGTTCTACCTCTTCTACCCCACCCATGTACAATTCTAAAAAGACTCGAGAGGGTCTAGAGAAAGGGTTCAATGATTGATGTGAATAGTGAGAATACCTGGTGTTCCGGATATGCTGAACACACCCCTGCAGTCTCTGACTGCTGCACTGTTTATATTTTCAAACACACTACAGCCTACTGTGACTAAGCTCCACAAAACTGGCTACAGCCCTCAGCAAAGCACACCAGGAAGTGGGATCCCTAGAGAGTGTGTGTGAGCACAGCAACCAGGTGAACAACACTCATGACCTGTGAGCTTTAGCGATGAGTGTGACCCCTGGTAAGCTCCTATGGCAGCAGCCCAACCACAGGAATTGGAACCTCCACGACCTCCAACTGGGTGTGCAAACACTGTGCATGTGGATGGTCCATGGCAGCAACAACAATAGCCAGTGAAGGGGCCAGACCCAGGGTTCATTGGACAGAGTGCCTGCCTTCCACGCAGCCACACAGATCCCACCCACCAATGTGGATGGTTTCCTGAGTCCCTTTAGGAGTGATCCCTGAACACAGTCAGGAGTGAACTGTGAGCACTGCCCTGAGCACCATCCCCTAATAAATAAGAACTGGAATAATAACACAGTGAGTAGGGCATTTACCTTTCATGTGGCCACCCCGGATTCAATCCCTAGCATCTTATGAGGTCCCCTGAGCCCGCTAAGAGTGATCCCTGAGGGGCCGGGCGGTGGCGCTGAAGGTAAGGTGCCTGCGCTAACCTAGGATGGACCGCGGTTCGATCCCCCGGTTCCCCATATGGTCCCCCGTGCCTGCCAGGAGCGACTTCTGAGCGAATAGCCAGGAGTAACCCCTGAGCGTCACCGGGTGTGACCCAAAAACAAAAAACAAACAAACAAACAAAAAAAAAGAGTGATCCCTGAGCACAGAGCCAGGAGGAACACTTGAGCACAGTTGGATGTGGCCCCCCAATATATATATATATAATATATATATATATATTTTTTTTTAACAATGCCTAGGAAGTGGGGAAGCAAATGGGCAGGTGCAGGGGTAGACTGATGATAACAAAAGGTTAACATAATTGGTCAAGGGCACTAGATAATATGGTGATGAGAAGGTGAGGGAACCATGCACATCATCCTTAAACATCAACTCTAGTGGAACCATGTCACCCAAATTAGAGCAATCCTAGAATAGGGGAGTCCCTTAGTTGAATCCCTGGCACAGGATGTAGTTAAGCACCAAGTAGCTATGACTTTTTCAGTTTCTGTAGCACCTGACAGGAACATAAGTAGAACCACCTAGGCTAGGGAAACCTGGTTTTTTGTGATGCTGCTCCCAGTGTTGGGATGTCTGTTCTAGTATATTCTCTCTGTCCACTTCATCACAGCTCTGAAGACAGCACAGCCTCATGGTTAACACTTGCAGGAGACTTTCCACCACATATGCTCTGCGTGCTTGCTAGGTTAAAATTAAAGAGGGGCTCTCTCAGTTATGTGGGCCCTGTGAGTGCATGCAGATGAAATGCAGATGTTCTGTGCTTAAATAACAATTTTCTTTAGTTCTTTAGATTTGGAACCCGTAGTTGGTTTTTTATTTGTAATTCATTGTTTTCTGGTCTCTTGTAGCTACTGGCTTTATTTACTGGCTGGTCTCGCTGTGTGCAAATATCTTCACAGAAAGAACAACAGGTAAAATATTAAAGCATGTTTGTTCTAACTTCCTTCTCCTTTCACTAATGGATCTGCAGTGTGAACTGCTCACTGTGTTGTGTCCTGTTATAAACTGCCTGCTTTTTTTT
>PVKC010036805.1:0-13137 GCA_004027635.1 Crocidura indochinensis
TAGCCTTAGTGTCCAATATGGTCCCCCAAGCCAGGAGCAATTTCTGAGAGCATATCCAGGAGTAATCCCTGAGTGTTACCAGCTGTGGTCAAAAAAACAAAACAAAACAAAAAAAGTAATTTATATAAATCTAGTGTCTTATTGAGACAAATTGCATTTGCCATTGCTAAAATTATTCTTTATTTTTCTCCATGAAATTTTAAGATAAAGACTGAGAAAATTAATTTTTCTCAATAATATTTTCATAAACAAAAGATAATCTACATTTACCCTTTATAATTTTGTTTGTGTCACTGACAATAATTTCAGCTGAAATTATGACATGTTTATATGAAAAATGATTTATGGTTACTTATGATTTTTCAATAATTTATTACTAATACTTCAATGTGATATATTGCAACATTGATTTGTGATACATTGTAATTTACGATGTAAATGCAAAACTGATTTTATAGCTAGTAAATAAAAGTTGATATCTACTTATCAATGGATGGAAATATTATAGACTTGCAGCTACATTTTGATAAGAAAAATTAAATGAGAACGTGTTGTAAATTAAGGGTCATAAGTATCAATAAAAATAAAAATGTATCTGAATAAGATTCAGTCACTTTTGCAATATTTTTATTTTAGCATTCAAGAGCCAGAAGGAATTAGAGAGCAGAGATGACTTGGGCATATTTCCAAACTGAGATCAAGTACTGAATCCTTCATTTAAGAAGCCATTGATAATGTTGGAAATGGAATTTCTTCCCAAAGAGAAAATATGGGTTGCATTCTCAGTTATCATAGTTATACATAGCAGCTGTTAGAAATTGCTCTAGGAGATTATCCATTTTGGTCCCTTTATTCAGGCAGGTGTTATCCATAGCAGGTGTTAAAAGAAGTCAATATGTTTAATCCTTATGATATATAACCTAAAGAGAATAAATCCTAAATTTCCATAAACTCTTGTATAGAAAACAAAATACAATCTAATTTTTTTTTGTTTAGGCTAATATCACATTCTAAAAGCAAAGATTTAGAATAACAAAGAGTCAGAAAGATTTTTGTCTTTGTAACATGTTAAATGAATATAGCATTGATTGTAAATTAGTTGACAATTTCTAATTTCAGTAACCTTTTACTACTCTTGCACAAATATATGATGTAAACATAGTTTTATTATCAAGCAGACAGGACTCATATTCCTAAAAATAATAAACCTCAGTGGTAAAAAAATGCATTAAAAATAATACTGTCATAAAGTGATAGTTGCTATTTTAATATGTGTTTGAGGGCCAATAAGCAAGTGAAAAAAGTGTCCATCATCACTTCTATACAGAGAAATGCAAATTTAAAAATCAGTGAAATAGAACTACATGCAACGATACTGTCTATATGAAAAAGTTAAGAAACAATGTTGACAGGAAAGTGTTGAATAAAGACTGTTCCTTCATTGTTGGAATGTGATTTGGTTCAGCCTTGTGGGAAATGGTTTGGAAAAGAGTCAAGAAAATAAAAATAGAGCGTCTATATAATCCAATTGTTTAGGATCCTTAGCATATATCCTAAGAACATAAAAATATTAATTTAAAAAGGCAAACATATGTTCAATGCAGTATAACTCATAGTCTAAATTTGGAAACAATAAGTGGCCAAAGGCAGCTGAGCGGATATAGAAATTGTTCACATCTTCATGTTAAAGAGATAGCTCAATGGTAGATTTCAAGCAGAGGCTTTAAATGCAGGAAGCCTTTGTGACAGTTTTGAAATAGAGTTTGTAATAGAGTTCAGTGGGCAGTAAACAGTGGTCATTGGAGAGGTGACTAATGTAAACATCAAGAACAAGAAGACAGAAGTTGTGATCAATTGTCACCCCATCCCCCATCTTTCCGTGTAATCTTACCTAATGCTAAGACATTTCTGGGAGGGGTTTTTGGAAGATAACGAAAGGGTTGCCTTAAAGCGTGTAAAAGGAAGATTGAGGAAGAAGCGGCTGGAGAAACATGGAGACAATAGAAACAGGTTAAGATGCTGGGCGACTGACGTAACATGCTTAAAATGTTTAAATTTAGGAGCCACACATGATGGCTGAAAGTGTCCTGAAACCTGACTGCCTGTGGATCATTTCCTTGCCACTGTCCTGAACCCTGAGATCTGTCAGCTGGAGGGGGTTGCAGGTGTGTGGCCCAGGCCTGTGGACAAAGGTCTTTCACCATTCATCTCACCACCATCCACAACCATCCAGGACTCTATAATTAATATGTATTTCTACAGTCAATATGCTTAGAGGAGAAACTATTACCTCATGTTGACTCTGTCTTTGTTTCAATAAGAAAGAATTTGGTTAGATATATCAAGGCTGAATATAGGTCTTATTATAGGTCTTATTAAGAAAAAGAAAACTGACAACCGTGACTTGGCAGAACTTACCTTGAGACCATTAAGGAAAACCCTCCCTAGACTATTGCCCAGGTCTCTTACAAAAATCAAGATTTCTTAGTACAGAGGCCCAATTCTGACAATAGAGACTGAGCAGAACCTTGGGAAGCTAGACTTCGGGTTAGGGAACGAGCAAAAACATGGAGCACATGATACAGAAAACTGAACACACCAACAATGTTGGAACAGAACCTCTAGAACCTTAAAGACTATCCTAGGCCTTGTCCTAGGACCTGCGCAAATACCAAGATTGCTTGCTACAGTGGCCTGATTTTCTCATCCACTACAGAGAGGAAAGGTTCCTGATACCACAAAACAAAAACAAAAACAAAAAAAAAAAACCTGGGATATGGCAATGAGAAGGTATGGAGCCAGTGGTTGTTCTCATGACAATATACTTCAAGAGTGGAGAAATCCTGAATCTCTTAGGCCACGGGAATTTCCTTCCTTCCCCCAATACTTACAGTGCCTATACAAAAAAAAAAAAGTGGGGTAACACCAAACCCTGCCACTCCAGCACTTTTTCTGGTTTTGTTTTGTTTCTTGTTTGTTTTTTGATGTTATGCTCTTTCTCTTTTTTTCTTCCACTTTTTCACTCTTGTGGATATTATTCTGTGATTTTTTTCTTTTCTTTAGTAGTTGATATCAAATATTTTCTTCTCTTTCCCTTAACCTTTTTTTTATCTTCAACAGAATAGAATAACTTGAATCATTCAGCCTCATAAATTGAGGGAGAAAAAGGATGATACCAGGACCAGTCACATGAACATATAGTTAAAAAAAAAAACTGACCAGACTGGAGCACCAAACAGAATAGATACCAACCTACAACAAGCTGTAAAGTGGAGACCAGTTACACTAGTGTTCTGGGGGTGGGGTTGGGGTAAAGGAGGGAGATATGGGAGACATGCTGGGAAGAGGAGTGGAGGGATGACAACATTGGTGGTGGGAATGCCCTTCATTCATTGTCACTATGTACCATAAATAATTCTGTGCAATGAACTTCAGTCACAATAAAAATTAATAATAATAATAATAATAATAAATTATTAAGTATTGTCAGGAAAAAGAAAGGAACAAAAATGTATTTGGGAGAATTTCAGAGAAAAAGCTTAAGATGGGTGGAGCCCTGTTGATTTTGTGTATTGGATTTTTATTTAATCATTGTGCATTATTCCTTAATTTTGAATATTCCCATAATTTTCCTCCTGCCGTATTACTTTCCAAAAATGAAAGTGTTGTATACCAGGTACTTGTATTTACTCAGGGTGAAATTGGAGACGGTTCCTCAGCCACTTAAAAAGGAACAACAGAATAGATACCCTATATACAATAAGCTATACACAGAGGGGAACAGTTACACTAGCAGTCCGGTGGTGGGGGGGGCAAAGGAGGGAGATATGGGACACATGCTGGGAAGTGGAGGGAGGACAACCCTGGTGGTGGGAATGGCCCTGATTCATTGTTACTATGTCCCTTAAATATTACTGTAAAAATTTGTTATTCACTTTGATCACAATAAAAATTATTTTTAAAAAAGGAGAACTATTTGGGTCAATATTTCAAGGTGCCCTGAGTAATTCCTGGTATTTTATGACTCCCCCTTCATCCCTTTGCTTATGCCTTTTTAATATTTATATACACAAGATGTACCTAAAGAATTACTAGTCATTTATATGGAAAGATGAAATCTTGCCTTTTTTGATACAATTTACATGAAACTTGAAAGGGGTCATTAATCAAATTATTCACAGGAAAAACTGGAAGATATCACCTATACCTGGTATAAAAACAGTAACAATAAATAATGGACAGAATCTAATAGCAAAAACTTTTTGAATACAGAAGTGAAGGTTCCAAGCAAGTTTGTATGATAGGAAGGTAAAGGGAGGAAAAGAGAGAAGAGGAAGAGTCAGATTAGAAACAAAAGCAGGACAATGGTAGAGGTATTCTGACATCCCAGTAGCAGTGACAAAGCAATTTTAAACATCACAGCATGAAGTAAATACTACAGTTACTGTGTTATTTCAACTACAGAATATATGTAAGTATTCACAAATTTTATGCACTTAATTTGTATGCATGTTTAGTCAATTAAGACTTTTTTGGTACTTTGGATAAAAGGAAAACTTTAATCATAGCAATTATTCTAGTTCTAGGGCTGCCCTTAGAAAAGATGGAAAGAAACTTTATTAAGCATTGGTGTCAGGTTCTTATAGTTTTGACAAAACATATTACCTTCATGAGAAAGCAAATTTACATTAGAAATAAATTAGGAAGAGAGTAAGTATTTATGTTTTTGTAGCCTCCTGGTATTTTCTAAGACTTGGCCTATCAAAAACTATATTTACATTTTAGAGGTCTGAAGCAAGAGTTACCCTAAGGGTTAGCAAAATACAATCCTTGAGATAAGAAATTTTACATTCAAAAGTAAGAACAAATTGTTAAGCAAATACAATCTAAGAACTGGTTTACAGAACTGCATTTACATTGGCATGGTAGTTAGGCATGGAAGCATAAGGGGGAAACTGAGACATGGTGAATAAAAAAGGACATGCTGGTGGGAGAATAATGTTGAAATGTTGCATATGTGAAACCCTAATACTACTGACAAAAATTAAAAGCAATGATTTTTGCACTCATAAAATAACTTAATATGCCAGATTACAACTTAAAGTTGTAATATTTGATGAGACAATCTAGGAATGTGGAGGTATTTAGCTTTATCAAAATATCTACAATGAAGTTTTCTTCCATTGAAATAATATATCTTATGGGAAAAAAGCCATGCTTTTACCAAAAAGAGACATTTTTTCATAGTTTATACACTATATGTAGATACACATGTGTATGTATATTTAAAATCAATTAATGTAAATAATAAATATCTGCAACATTTCAGTATGTTTACATTTAATAAAAAAGCATAATGAATTAAAATATTTTATTAAACTATAAGTTAATTGCAAAAAAATTTAAAATATAGAAAAGAATATATGACATAACAAAATAATCCTAAAAGCAAAGAAATGGAATCAAATGATAATATGATTTCTGAGAGTTGTAGAAGTAGTTCTCTTACATTCATTCTTAAGTTCATTGACATTCAATTCTAAGCACTGATTCCAATATTTATCTTTCATACTATCCTTTATCAAGTTGACCAAAATTTATTTCTATAAGAAAAGTGTAGTCCTAGTAACATTTTCTATTATGGTAGAATTCCAAAATCAGTGTGCCTCCAAACTATTTTTTTAAAAAGAATGGCAAGTACTATATTATAGCAGGCATGAGTCTTCTCTTGAATGTGACTGATCTGAGACTGATCCTTGATCACAGCATCTTTAAGGTCCACCAGGATTAATTGCAGGGTGCAGAGAGAGAAGTAAGCATTGAGCTTTACTTGAGCTGATTTGATACTAAAACAAAACAAAAATATTTTAAAAACCTACATAAATTTCCATATAACATTATTTAATGAACTGATTACAAATAATAACTCATGCCAAATAATACAAAAAAGAGCACTGCTTCCAATAAGACCTATCAGAACGCTTACAAAGCTACATTTCTTTTTCATAGGCTAAACATCATATTTTCTGGCTTATAGTAGTTTATAATCTGATGAAAGCTAATCACAGTTTCAGAAAATGTTGACCTTCTATTTTATTTTTATAATATTCTATTTTATTATATTTTATTATTCTATATATTCTATTTTATTTTAATTGCAAGACATAGTAGGTGATGCTGAGAACTTTCCTTGGTTCTGTATTCAGATGTCACTCCATATGGTGCTGGGACAAAATATGTGACGTTGAGGACCAAACCAGGTTCAGTGTGGAAGGCAAGTGTCTTACCTGCTGAAATAGTAGTTTTCTATTTTGTGTCTCCATGAATTTTTAAAAATTTTTGGCACTCTGGTTTATGCTATTGTTATTATTTGGATTTCATGTTTATAAAGCATTTTCGTATTCTACACTCTACGAGAGTTTCCTCCACCATTTTCTGTATGTCTCCTCCTCTGATCTTATCACCACTCATCAAAAACTTGGTACTGAGCACCAGTTGTCAGTTTTTGTTGCCTTTGGAAATCTGTATTCCTCTAATATATATCCTTCTATCCCACACATGAGAGAGATATTCTGTATATGTCTCTCTTTTTCTGACTATTTTTATTTGTCTTCATGTTTATGTGTTTAATCTTTTCCTTGTTCTAGGATCCAAGTATAGTACTCTTCAGTTTTTCCTCTAGTTTTCAACTCTGAGTTGGTTCAGCAATTTTATGTTATGATTCTCTGAACTGCTAAAAGCAGTTTCAAGTGTGAAAGATAATATATCACTATGACACTTCTAAGTTGAACCCACATTTATGTGATATTTCCCCTAGAGTGACACATTATGCCAGTTGACCTCATCTCAAGCAACACTGCTAGCTCTTTATGCATCTAAAGACATCCAGTAAATAGATCACAGGGAAGAATTTACTCCCATTTTTTTTGGAACTGACCAAAGTCACTTCTCATATATTTGTTTCAGTTCTTTAATAAAAAATATACATATTAACAAAAATCTACATTATGATTTATTTTGCAATTATCATCTTTGGTATACCAAATAATATATAAAAATATATGTATATATATATATTTGATTTTTGGGCCGTATCCAGAGATAATAAGAGATTAATCTTGGCTATGCACTCAGAAATCACTTATGGCTTGGGAAACCATATGGAACGCTGGGGGAAATGAGCCATGCTCTGTCCTAGGTTAGCCACATGCAAGGCAAATGCCCTACCACTTGCACCATGCTCCAGCCCCATACTTTCTTAATAGAAATGCCACTGGGTTCATTTTTCTTTCCTTCTTAAATACACTTCTTTCCTTCATTATCATAAATCATCTTGTGTCAAGTAGGCCAGTAAGCAATTCTTTAAGAATCTAAAGCTAACAACTCCTCAGGGGCATTTGAGATTCATAAGAAATCTCCATGTCTGGTGTCCAAAGGAGCTGAAGGTTCCATGTTGAATAACAGCATCAACTCTCAGGCAGTGTTTGTGAGGTACGTTTCTAAAGTATAAACTATTATAGACAAAATATTTTAAATGTGTTGATCAAATATTACTAGCTGATAAATTTACTCCAGAATTATATGAAGCCTGAAAAGATCTCTCAGATTTCTGAAAGAATTGCAATAAAGTCTGGGAGAACTTGATATAATATATATGTATATATGTATACATGTATATACATATATATACCTTGGTCATAAATGATGTACTAACCACAAGTATTATAGAAATTCTATGACAATATGTCAGTAATGGGTACCAACAAAAGGGAGACTACATTCTCCTACATAACTCACCAGTAGTTTACTAGAAATATTCCCTGAAAGATCAGGACCCGGAGACAGAGAATTAGCATGGCGGTAAGGCATTTGCCTTTCATGCAGAAGGTCATTGGTTCGAATCCCTGCATCCCATATGGTTCCCCGAGCCTGCCAAAAGCGATTTCTGAGCATGGAGCCAGGAGTAACCCCTGAGTGCTGCTGGGTCTGACCCAAAAACAAAAAGAAAAAAAAAAAAAGAAAGATCAGGACCCGTAGAATACCACAGAAACTTCTGCATTGCAGGGAAAAATAAAGTTCAAACATCTAGATTTTTGAAAGCTTATCTATTCTCACAGAAAATAATTTTAGAAGATAAATATGAAACAAAAATTTTATTAGGATATATAGGAAATGGAAGAGCATAAGGAAGACATTTTCGTATGAATTCAGGGTTTTTGGAGAGATAGTACAGAAATTTATAAAGAATTTAATATCCTTAGTTCTGATAAAGTACATAGAGAATATACCATCAAGTTCAGGAAATAAAAGGCTGTGGGTCATTCTGATATGATTAAGAACATTTGCATCATGCTTCTTCAAAGCATGATAATTTACCAAACAATTTCACCTGTGATTCTATTGCTAGGACAATGTCAAGAAAAAAATTGATACACTTATCCATGATGGATCTTTTTGTAATGGTTATCTGATGTGGTTCAACTGATTCAAACTTGATAAAAATCACCCTTGGGCGGGGAGATAGCACAGTATAGTATAAGGTGTTTGCATTGCATGCTACTGACCCAGGATAGATTGTATGGTGGTTCAATTCCAGGCATCCCATGTGGGCCCCTGAGCCTGCCAGGAGTTATTACTGATCATAGAGCTAGAAGTAACCCCAGAGCGTTGTTTGCCAGGTGTGACCACCCCCCAAAAATTCATCCAAATATGCATTGCCAAGTGCCATTGCATTTACCTGCGTTTTCAATACTAGTTGTCAGATATGCCTCCTAACGCAATGTTTTCTTTGCATTAAAGGAACTGTTTCAATGCTATTTATTGTTTAATCTGTTCTTTTTAACGTATTTATTTATTTTCCCTTAATAATATAGTATAATTGTCTTCTGAATATTTATATTCTTCAACATAAATATCATATATAGGATGGAAATACAGTACAGTTATTAAGGCACATACCTTGTGCATGAACCAACCACATACCTTGAATGACATGATCCCCTGGAATCAACAGATACAATTGTGGAAGTGTAGCAACACAACTAAGGTGTTCCAAGTATTCATTATCAATGCAGTTTCTGACAACACCACATCCTTGATCTTAGCATAAAATTGTGGAAATGGTTGGCCAAGATTTACCAGAAACTGGATTTCTCTGAGCAAGATGTAGGAGACCCCTCAATTAGAAAAAGTATATGTATATTCTTGTGGTCATTTAACCCAGATCCTTCTAAGAGTCAGGAGGTGTATATGATTTCTTCTCTGAATCAAATCAGCAACTTTCTAAGCAGTGTCTCACACATTTAAAGTAAACACAGCATGACAATATACTTCAAGGGCTGAGAAACCCTGTATCTTAGGCCAAGGGAATTCCCTTTCTAATTTCCCCATTACTTACTGTGTCTATGCAGAAAAACAAAGGAAGAAAAAAGAAAAGGAGGAAAAGGAAAAAAAAGAAAAGGAAAAGGAAATATAGGACCTTGCCACAACAGCCCTCCTTCCTCTTTTTTATTTCATTCTGCTGGTTATTATTTGGTGGTTGTTTTTTTGCTGCTGCTGTGCCTTTTTTTAATAGTTGCTGGTTTTTATTTTTTGTTTGTGTTTTTGTTGTTTTTCTTTTGTTTTATTATGTTTTTCTTCTTTTTTACCTTTCTTTTTTTGAATTGATACTTATAACTTCTAGACAGATTTTTCCCAGTTTTTATTTTCTTTTTTCTTTACCTTTTTTTTAAACAGAACCACATAGCTTGAATCATCTTGTTCTGCCTCATAAATCGAAGGAGTAAAAAATGGATGGTACCAAGCCCAAACAGTTGTATGAACTTTGAGTGGAAACAAAAAAAGGATCAGACTTAATCACCAAACCCAAATTTAGTGACAACAGAATCAATAACCAATCTACAAGTTAAACACAGTGGGGAACAGTTACACTAGCACTCTGGGGAACAAAGAAAGGAGATATTGGATGCACGCTGGGAACAGGTATGGAGGGAGGTCAACACTGGTGGTGGGAATAGTCCTGATTCATTGCCACTATGTCCCTTAAATATTACTGTGATAGACTAGTAATTCACTTTGTTCACAATAAAAATTTAAAAAATAAATAAAGTAAAGACAGCGGGCATAAATTTGTTCATTGGTACAGACATTTATAAACTTACTTTGAGAAATGACCTTTTAATAACAATTCAATTGTTAATTAAATTTATAATTTTGTTATATAATTCACTGAAAATATCAACTGGAGACCTTATGTAGACACTATATCATAGCTATAATAGTCACGTATTTGCTTATACTCTACTTGGTTGTCTCAAAGTCATTATCCAATTGTTTTTTCATATATGGTAGTAATATATTGTAATATTTTAGCAACTTCTTTCTAAAGTTGGTTATTGATTTGTTTAAGTTCAAAAAAGGTGAACTTGTCAGCTATTCAATATAGGACCTTTCGTTTCTAAATATGCTCATACTATTAGAATCATAATAACATTATTTTACAAGTAGTAAGGACTTGTATTCACTCAAAAGGTAAAGTCCAGTTGTCAGTATAGGGCCTCTTGACTCTGAAATACAGCTTTTAGAAAATAAAAAAAGTCATTTTCTTTTAGATTAGTTTTGGAAAGTTTTGATCTTTAGTTTTACTACAAAAGAGAAACGAAAATCCCTTCAATAAATGGTGCTGGGAAAATAGACAGCAAAAAAAAAAAAATGAAACTGGATTACTCTTTAACCCCATATACAAAAACAAATTCAAAATGGATTTAAGAACTTTGTGTAATACCTGAAACCATAAAGTACATAGAGGATCATAGAGTTTAAACATTCTATGGCATTAGCCTTAGAGATATCTTTAGGAATTCCACCTGAACAGCATGGGAAATGAAATCCTAGAAAAGCTATTGGTACTATATTAAACTGAAAAGCTTGTACACAGCAAAAGAAAATATAGACAAAATTATAAGACAGTGCATGGGAAAGGATATATGAACATCATATGTTTGGCAAGGGGCTAATACCTAAAGCCATATAAGAAATCATACAATTCAACAACATTGAAAAAAATTAAAAATCAGAACATGTGAATGAATACTTCTCTGAAGATATAGAGATGACTTACAAGCATATTGAAATAAACTCATAACCACTATTTACCAAGTTTTGTAAATCAAAATAGTAATGGAATGCTATGTTTTATATACCTTAAATGAAAAAGGAAGCACAGAAAAAAGTGTTGGTATAGTGAAGGAAAAAATTCTCCTTTTCTTTTGATGAGAATTAAAATTTATGGAGCCATTTCGAAAACATTATTGAGCTTCCTAAAGAAACTGAAAATAGTGTTCCCTGAAATCAAGAATAAACATTTTCAGAACATCTAAATATAATGAAAATATTAACACCAAAAGTTATATGAAAACTATCAAGGCTCCCCTGGTGGATACTAGAATAAAAATATGCAATTCACAATATACTATAGTATTCAACTATTACAAAAATGTAATTTTTCATTAACAAAAATTAAAAATAAAACTGGATAATGCAAAGAAAATAAATTCCCAGAAAATATAAAATAGAAGGGATTATGTTATTAATGTATGCAAGGTAATATAAACATACAAAAAAAATTCCAGTAGCCATTTGATGTGACTAAGATAGGAGGGTAGATGTAGGTATAAAAGCGATAAAAAATAAATGCAAATTAACTAATATTAAAATTAAAATATCATAGAAATTTCAAACAGCCAATCAATATATTTTGATTCCACAAAGTACCACTGAATAAATGGTTTAAATAATGGAAGATATTAATGATAAGCAATAGTAATTATATGGAAACTGCTACAGGCATAGGGCTTCTTCTGTGATCTAATAGGGTATATATTTTGTCTTCCTTTATTATTTTATCTATAAACCCTGAGGTATAGTAATAAGTATGATAAGTGTTCCATTTTTCTTGAGTTTATTAGTATAAATCTTACTTTTTATGAAAAACTTTAGTTGAAGATAAAATATTGACTGTTATCCATAGTCTTAGAAAAGTGGTTGAGTTCATTATTTTCAGGTGACAAGCTAGTCATTCTAAAATAATTTGTTGAATAGAATACTAAGCTACTTGATCCACTTATAGTCTTTATTCCTTTATTGAATATTAACTGTCCATATACCCATGGATTTTCTCTGGACTCTAACTTATAGTCCATTGATCTGAGAGTATACCCTTATTGCACAGTTTATATAGCTAAATTTTTGTTATATAGTTGGAACTTCGGAAAAGAGAAGTTTAATACAATGCATAAAACTAAAATCAAAATTCAATAACCATATATTAGACTTAAATATATAAATTTAAGTAATATATTAATTGTAATTTAGTAATTAATCTATAATACAATCTATTAATTGCATTGACATGCTATTGCAAGAATATTGAAGGTTGTATAATCAGAAAGATGGTAGGTTGGGTCATTATCAAAAATAGAAAGTAAAATATTTCATAAAACCCCACATTCCTTTAGAAAAAGTCAAAGATTCTTTCTATTATATTAGTTGAAATGAACCATAATAGTTTGGTTTATATTTAAATTTTGATAGAGGTAAAGTTGTAGTTAGGATATAAATACTAAGCCTTGGTAAAATTTTATTACAGAAGCCTTTCCCAAGCAGTAATATCAAAGTGAAACTAAGCAAGATAAAAAATTAACTCCTTAGTTTTCTAAAATCAAAATTAAATACTTTACATGTATGTTAAAGAAAGTTCAAGGTGTCTCATTAATTTTCAACATTAATTTCAATTTGCTTAATATTTTAAATTCTCACAATTTTAGGTTGAAAATAAGGTTTTGTACATGAACTAAACATTTTAAAATAAAATGTTTCTTCAAATTTCAACCAGGACATCCTTAATAGTGCTCGGACACCAACAAGTACCAAACATAATATGATACCCTGACAATGAGGAAAATGGGAACAATTGGACCTAAGAGCAAATTATCCTACCTCACCAGCTAATGATAAGACAAAATCAGAAGACTTGTTACCCTGTGATCTATCCAATTGACAAGAACGCGACTGACAGATGACGGGCTGACAGAACCATGGCCAGACTGTATGTATCCTGGGACCAATAAAAAAAAAAAA
>PVKC010036806.1:0-13118 GCA_004027635.1 Crocidura indochinensis
AAGGAAGGAAGGAAGGAAGGAAGGAAGGAAGGAAGGAAGGAAATTTTTTTCTTCACTTTTATGTGATATTTTACAATTTGTTTATTTATTTGAGAAAACACTACACTTTCTGCTTTTCTTACTGTAATTTGGTAAGATGCTTAAAATGGTGTTGATATTTATGGTACTGATGTATATAGCTACTGTAATTTCATTACTATTAAACTATCCAACATTGTCTAACATTGTCAATTCACTTCTCGTCAATCTCTTAACCCACAATATATCCTAGTAATTTGTAATCATATTTATTAAATAAAAAGCAAATATATTTTGCTTAATTAATATTGTTTATTCTGTTATTTATTTTCTGTATGAGTGAGATCATCAAGTATTAGTCTATTTTTTCACTTAACACAATGCACTCCAGTTCCATCCAAGTTGCAGCAAACTATAATATTTCACTTTTATTATTAGATTTCAGTATTAAATTGTGTTATACTCTATATTTTCTTTTGCAATTCATGTCTTTATATATTTGGGTTGCTTTCATATACTGACAGGTTTTTTTATATTAAAATATTCAGAAGTGGAGGGAGGACAACTTGGTGATGGGAATTCCCCTGATTCAATGTTTATTTGTAAATGGAATATTACTGTGAATATCATGTAAACCACTATGATTAAAATAAAATTTAAAAAAAAAACAAAAAAAAATATTCAGAGGTTTGCATACATCTCTTTTAATTACTAGCTTTGAATTCTTTTTCTTTCTTTTTTTTGTATTTTTTTTGTTTTGTTTTTTAGGTCACACTCGTTGTTTCTCAGGGGTTACTCCTGCTTCTGCACTCAGAAATTGCTCCTAGCAGGCTTGGGGGCCCATATGGGATGCTTAGGTTCAAACCACCATCCGTCCTGGATCTGTTGCATGCAAGGCAAACATCCTACCACTGTCCTATCTCTCTAGCCCTAGCTTTGTATTTTTAGATTAGTCAAGAAGTGTCATCACTGAGTCACATCAAATCTATTCATCCTTTTTGGGGAACTCAACATATTATTTTCAATAAAAATTTAGAACATTTTTACCTATTACAAAAGATGATTCCTTTTAACAATATTCCCACTATCACTGACTTCACTTTATGTATCAATTTTCACTGATGTAAGATACTATCTCATCATTATTTTTATTTGAATTTCCTTGAAAACAAGTTAGTTTAACAATTGTATGCCTAAATACCATTAACATATCCTCTTTTGAGAGGTACATGTTGATCTCTAATCTCCAAATGATGGAGTTACTGGTTATTTGTTGTTAAACTTCTAAGTACTTTTATATATTGGATATTAGCCCTATTTCAGGTGTATGATATACAACTATGTTATTACACTTTGTACATTGTCTTTTAATTTTATCCTGAGATATTTTTGTCATAAAATACTCTAATTTGAAGTAGTCTCATTAGTTTATATTTGTTTATATTTTTTCTTTGAAAATAGATTCAAATAATTCAAAATAGCACTATTATTACATAATGTATACTTCTATCTATATTTAAATCTATATTTTATAGACTTTAATTTAATTAATTTAAATTTAATTAAAATTAAAATTAATTAAAAATAATTTAATTTAATTGTAATCTATATTCTACAGATTTTTTCTAAATTCAAGTTCTTTAGTCTAGTTTAAATTCATGTGTGATGGCTGCATAATATTTTATTGTGTATATATTCCACAGTTATCATGCAGTCATCCAGAGAGATGAAGTCATGAAATTTTCCTATATATGGATATACATGGAATCTATTATTCTGAGTAAAATAAGTCAGAGGGAGAGAGATAGACACAGGATACTTTCAGTGGTCTATAGGTTTTAAAAAAAATACGGATATTATTGTAATAATCCCTAAAGACAATAGGAATGAGTGCCGGAAGGACCTGCTCACAATATGAAGCTCACCACAAAGAGTGGGGTGCTGTTAGGGAAATAACTACATTAAAAACTATCATGATCATCTTAATGAGTGAGAGTAGAATCCCTGTCTCAAATACAGGCAAGGGTTGGAAAGGAGGGAGGGGAGCATTGATGGTGGGAATGTTGCAGTGTTGAATGGGTGTGTTCTTTATGACTGAACCCAACTACAATTGTTTGTAAACATGGTACTTAAATAAAGATTTTATATATTAAAATAAATTAATTAATGTATGGTATGAGATAGTTACTTATTGTTTATGCTCAAGAAAATCTATTTTGCACAATCTATTTTGAAGATATTTTCTTGTATCAGTTCAGAAACTCAGCTTCTCTGTCATAGACTGTTTGTACAACGGACAGTTTATCTATGGCTCTCAATTCTATTCCATTGGTCTGAAATCTGAATTTAATTTAGTACCATTGCATTTTGATTACTATATCTTTCTAGCATAATTAAAAGTCAGAAAATATACTATTTGGGGCCAGAGAGATAGCACAATGGTAGGGTGTTTGCTTTGCATGTAGCCACCTTGGATTCGATTTCCAGAATCCATATAATTTCTGGAGCCTGCCAGGAGCAATTTCTAAGTGCAGATCCAATTGTGGCCTAAAAACAAAACAAAACAAAACAAAAAAAGGAAATACAATATTTATCTTATTTTTTCTCAGAAAACTTTTGACAATACAGAGATTTTGGCAAATCATACATCTGATGTGTGATTCAATACAAGTTTTTGTAGAGTATATTCTAAGTCTTTGAAGAATATCATCGGATTTTTATGGGAATATAGATTGAATCTGTCTACTGATTTGAGTAGGATGGTCTTTCTAACAATAGCAAATATTTCAAGTTTTTTATTTTTTTTCTCTTTTTCTTCTTTGGTTTCTTGGGCCACATGCACCAGCTTTCAGGGGTGTCCCTGACTCTGTGCTCAGAAATGGCTCCTGGCTGGCTTGGAGGACTGTATGAGATGCCCAGGATAGAATCCAGTTCTGTCCCTGGTTCTGTCCCAGGTCAGAAGTATGCAAAGCAAACGCCCTACCACTGTACTATCACTCTGGTCCAATAGTTCAATTCTTTCACTTGTAATATTTTTCTATTTTCCTTATCCTCTTCTATTGCATTAGTTACTTATAGTTTTCAATACATGTTACTTTCAAATTCTTTGTTAAGTTGATTTATAAAAAATATGTTTTAATACACTAACTTAAGTAGGATATTTTTTCTTTTCTAATACATTAATTGCATATAGAAACAAAAAAGTTTTTGTGTGTGTCAATATTGTAGCTCCCTTTGTTGAAAATATTTCCATTGCTAAAAGTATTTTTGTGTAACTCACTGGTAAACCTATTTTTCCCTGTGGTGTTAATCTTAAGAAGATTTTAAACAACTTTTTCAATTTCCTTACCTGTTGAGCTTTTCTAGTTTCTTCTCCTTCAATCTTTGTATATTTATGGTCTAAAAATGTCCTTTTCTTCTCATTGCTTTATCTTATTTCCATAAAGTTATTCATAGTAACCTCTTATGATGTGACGTATATAGTATTTCCATTTTATCTCTGATCTGAATTATATAGGTTTTTTCTTTCGTTTCCACATGAATCTAGCTAAGTGTTTTCAATTTTGTGCATTAGTAGGAAAATCCAGCTACATGTTTGATTTATTTTTTTATATTTTTCAAAATTTCTGTTCTCTGGAGCTATAGCACAGCGGTAGGGCATTTGCCTTGCACCGGGCTGATCCAGGACCGACCGTGGTTCAATTTCTGGTGTCTTATATGGTCCCCCATGCCAGGAGCTATTTCTGAGTGCATAGCTAGGAGTAGCATTTGAGTATCACAGAATGTGGTTTAAAAAAACAAACAACAACAAAAAAATGCTCTTGAAGACATTATGATAATGTCAAGACAAAAATTCTAATCTACTCATTTTCTACTTGATTATGCTTGCTAATATAATCTAATATTTTTTCATTATATGATCCTTTTTACTTTTGACATTACCATTCTTATGGTTAAATATTTTTTTAAATATTGGTGTGATACTTTACAGGGCTATATAATCTAATGTTTATGTTCACAGATAGCAATAAAATATGCAAACTGCATGCCCTGATCTCCTGTTATGGAGCTGATTCATTGAATTTGTTACTGTAATCTTTTAAATTGTAGGTAGTTTTTTGTATAAGTCCTTCACATCTTAAGTTGACTTCAAGATATTTCAGTTTGTGGGGCACTAGTTTGAATGGGATATTTTTATGTTCATTTCTTCTCTATCATTATTGGTGTATAAGAAGAAAGCCTGTCTCCAATACAAGTGGGGCACAGGGGAGGAGGGAGTTGGGGGCATTGGTTGTGGGAAGGTTCCAGCGGTGAAGGGGGATGTTCTTTTTATGGCTGAAACCCAAATGCAATCATGTTTGTAATCACAGTGTTTAAATAAAGATATTATTAAAAAAAACGTGCAGGTAGTTTACCATTATACCATAATGCTCATGATTTTAGATTATTCTTAGGAAAGGAAACTGGATGCTCAAGACCTGCTAGATGATATGTCATAGTGTGGACTCTCCTCATAGTGCTCATTACTAAATCACTTAGTTTTCTAGACTTCAAAATTATGATTGTTTTTTAAAAACGCCCTATACACAATCTAACCTGTGAAGCCTTTCTTCAGTAAAGTTTATCCTCATCAGTTATGATTGGCCTAGAAAATGAAAAACTTTTCCATCTGACTTGACTGATTTATATTTTTTCCTCCCCCCCCCACCCCCTGATTTATATTTTTTAAGCGTTCTGTCCCATTTCACCTGGGTCAGCTTTTCAACTGTAACCCATAGATAGACCTAAAGTTTCTGTCTATATGCGCATGAGTGTATGTGTTGGCCACCTCAATGTCTGTCTAATGTCCATCTGAAATACACATAATGTTTGTCTATGCTGTATACTGTATTTCCTCCTTTATGTATGACCCCTATTACCCCCTTTCTTTTACCACCTTACTGATTCTTTCCCAGCCCTTCACTCTGTTGCCACCCATCTATTATTTCCCCCATCCATCCCTTTATATCCTCAGTTCTTCTTTTTTAATTTCTTTTGCTTTATCGGCCACACCCGGTTTCTAACACCTCAGGAAGTTGAACATTACCCCAACCCCAGCCAGCTGCCAACCAGGTTCCAAAATGAAAAGATACTTTCTCAGCCCAAGAAGAAGATACTGTCGCTGCTGCTGATTTGTTCTTGGCGGCCCCTTCTCCCAACCCCACCCCTCTTCACTGTGGACTCTTGCTCACTACCAGATTCGGTTTCTGAGAAGCCACCAGATCTAGGACATTTCCTGATATGTAACTGTTGAGAGCCAATATTTATATTTCACAAGACCAAGTCAAAGGCTGAAACTGCGCTTCGAATTTTATCCCCCCCCATCCCAAGACTATGTCAAAAAACTTAAAGGGGACATATATGTCTTTTGAATATTTCTTTAGATGTATTTCCTTAGTAGGTATAAACCTTGTTGTCTATATTCTTATGTAGCCACAACTTACGCCCCTTTTCTGGATATATTTCTCCAGTGTTCTGAGTTCATGTTAGAAAAAGGTTATCAGAATTGTTTAGCTTGTTATTTTTACCCCCCCATATGCAGCTTGTTATTTTTACCTCCCATATGCAGTAGTATCATGTGGCATTGTTTCTTTTGGCATAAGCACATTAAAAAGGGGAAATCTTACATGTGCAAACAAGTTCTTATCTAATAGAGATAGGAACATATAAAATTTATATTTCAGTGGGGCCTTCAACCCTGAACACTTGTCATAGTGACTTGGTTTAGGCTTCAAAAGATCTGACATTGGTCATTCACCCCTAAACTTTGGACCCCATCTATGGAAACAACACTGCTTTTTAAACTAGCGCCAGGAATCTAACTTTTACCAGGGAAGGTCCTATTGCTGCCTTAGCATCAACTTACTAAAGAGTGGGATCATATGACACTCTAATGACTTAGTAACATCAGTAACCAACTTTCAGGGCAGGGTTCTCTGCATTGCCACCTAATGGTGAGATGAAACCAGAAGACACTTCGTGTCACCCTTACTTCGACATGGAATCTGTACAGAAACCAGTATCTTTAACTACAGGAACTTGACAGCAACAACTGTGATTGTGAAGAGCTTTTACTAGGACCACAGAGAAAGACTTTGAGGTTGGACAACCTAGTATGCTGGAGCCTGTAGTTGGTCTGATACCAGGACATTTCATGGATAAGGTCTCTTCATGTTTCTTAGGTCAAAGTTTTTTCCTTTCTATTTCCCCTTTATTTTGCTGTGCCTATGCATACAACAACTGCCACATACACACACTTTTTTTATTGTAGTTTATATCTATTATCTCAAAAAAGAGCTTACTAAACCTTCTGCCATTATATTAATGACTTTTTTGAAGATACAATAATTTTCACAAATATACTTGCTACTAAATTTTTCTTTTCTTTTTTCTACTCTACCATTTTATATTTTAGCTTTTCTTTCTACTTTCTTTTTATTTGTTCAATAACTTTGCTTTCTCTTATCTTAAAATACCTATGTATCATAATCAGTTATGTCCACTATACTATGTATGCATTTTCTTTAAATAAAAATAATTTTAAAAAGAAAAAAAATCTGCTTTCAATTTTTTCAAATTTTGTGAGATTTTATATTTTTATTACTTAACTAAATTTGAGATCAGATGATTCATTAGAACCCCTGTGTTCTTTTGAACTCCTCTTTTATTACTACTTTTTTATACCCACTACCTATTAGAATCTAAGAAACTAATTTTACTCATCTATAACATTTTCCCCAGGAGACATTTTCTTGCACTAGTCAACTCCTGAGAGTGAAGGACAGCCACATAATTATGTGCCATCTCCATTAGAACTAAAGTAAAATAAGCAGGCATATTGATCTCATGTGCCAGTGGAATCTTTATTTCTTCTTCTTTAACTAAATATTTGTTTAACAGAATGTTGTTCTGTTTCCAAAAGATAAAATTTCCTGGATTTTGTCACAGTTAATTTATAACTTTAAGGATACTCATATGATTTCTATTTTCAGATTTTATTTGTCAGAATTGTACCCTATGTAAAGTGGTTTAGATGCAAAAAAATAAACTTAGCTTTTGCCTGTCTTGAAATTTTTAATCAATCCTTCAAATCTCACGAAGTAAAACATTTTGGCTGTAGTTTCTTTAATTAAATTTTCATTTATTATCTCCTTCTCTTCTTTCTTTGAAAATTTAATATAAAAATCTGATGTGAGTCATCTATTTTTTTCTTTTTATGAATCATTTCTTATCTCTTGAAATATTAGAGAATCTGTTTTGTTTCTTGCCAATTTTATTACAGCATATCTTGGGGTTATTCTGTTATGTTCTTTTTATAATTATTTTATTTAAGCACAGTGGTTACAGAATTATGATCAAGACTGTGATAAAATGCACATCCCCTGCATCAGTGTACTGTTACCGCAACCAATGTCCCCAGTTGCCTTTCTATTCAATTCTCCACCTGCCTCTTAGGTAAGCAGTTTACCTCTCTTTTTCTCTCTCTCACTCTCTCTTTAAGTTTTGAAACTATAGTTTGTAGTATTACTAATATAAAGATACCATGGATATCATTTTATCCCATTTTAGCACCCAGTTCTACACAGTGATCTATTTCAATGATCATTGAGACAGTGGACCCTTTTTTACTGCCTAACTGCTCTTTGTGGCAAACTCCTACAATGGACTGATCCTCCTAATCCTCATCTGTAATGTCTCAAAATATTATTATCATACTATCTTTTATTTTTCATCTATCACAAATGATGGGTATTATTCTATGTCTATGTCTCTCCCTCTAAGGTTCATTTCACTCAACAAAATAATCTCCACATAAATTCATGAATAAACAAATTTCATTAGTTTATTTTTCCTAATAGGTTCTAATAGTATTCCATGCTGTTGAAACTGATATTTAGCTGCATAACATATTTTAAGTCACTCATCTTTTCTCAAGCACTTGGGTTGTTTCCAGATTTTTGCTATTGAAAATAAGAGGACTTTTCGGCATGGTGTTGCTTAATTAATAGGGTATATGACTAGAAGAGGTATTTCTGGATCATATAGGAGCTCAATTTATAGTTTTTGAGAAATATTCATATAGTTTTCCAAAAAGGCTGAAGAAGTGTACATTCCACCAGCAGTGAATAAGTATTTTCTACCTCGTCTCCTTTCCAATAGTTGTTGTTCTTGAACTTTGTGAAGTGTGCTAGTTTGTGGTATTAAATGATATATCTCATTGTTGTTTTCATTTGCATCTCCTTGATGGTTGTGATGGTTAGTGGAGCATTTTTCATGTGCATTTGAGCATTTATATTTCTTCTTTGAGGAAATTACTTTTTATTTTTCCTCCCCATTTTGGGATGGGATTAGATTATTTTTCTTGCTAAGTTTTTGAGTAATTTGTATATCTTAGATATCAACTATTTATCTGATGTGCACTGGGTGAATAATTTCTTCTGTTCCATGAACAGAAGTAACTTTTTCCTTTGAGGTGCATACACCTCTCAGTTCAATGTACATTATTTCTTTACCTTTGATTTCAATTTCTTGACCAGTGATGTTTCATCCCTAAAGATACCTTTAGCTTCAACGTCATGGAGTGTTCTGCCTACAATTTCCTCCATGTTCCTTAGAGTTTCAGGTCTGAAATCAAGGTATTTAATTAATTTTATTTGACTTTATGCATGGTGTTAAAGACAAGTCTAAATTACCTTTAAGCATGTAGTGACCAGTTTTCCCAACACCACTTGTTGAAGAGGCTTTCCTTGATCCACTTTGTATTTTTTACCCTTTTATCAAATATTTATTAATCTTATGTCTGAGGATCAGTATTAGAAGACTCAAGTCTATTCCATTAATCTGAGGGTCTGGCTATATTCCCAAAACTTACTGTTTTAATGACTACTGTTTATAGTACAGTTAAAAGTTGGGGAAAGTGATGCTTTGCATCTTATTCCCCCCCAGGATCGCTTTAGTTATTCATGAAAATCTATTGCTCAAAATGAATGCAAGAGTGTTTGATCTATTTATTTGAAAAATGTCATGGGTATTCTCATAGTTAATTCATTAGCAATGTCATAAAGCACAACAGCTAAACAAAATAAAACAACAAAACAACAATAAGAAAGTAAAAAAGAAAAAAGGGAAAGTGAAAGTAAGAAGAAAAGAAAGGGAAACGGAAAGAAATAAAAGAGTAGGGCTAATGAGGTAAATTTTTTTGCACAGGCACAGTAAGTATCGGGAATATTAGGAAGGGAATTCCCTTGACCGAAGAGATACAAGGTTTCTTCACTCCTGAAACATACTGTCATGGCAACAACTACAGGATCGGACATGCTCGTTATTTAACCAAAAGATTTTTTTATGGTGCCATGAAACGTTCTACTTAGTTGTGGCTGACAAATTCAGCCTCTGTATTTAGATACCCTGGTATTTTCACAGGTTATAGGACAAAGTCTAGGATAGTCTTTCTTATGGTTCTAGAATTTATGCTCCATCACAGTTGTTGTAGTCATTCTACTGTAATTAGTTATCTTGGGTTTTGCACAGATCCTAGAATGAAGTATAGTATATATAGACTATATAGTATATATATATAGAGAGAGACTATATAGTATATAGTCTATATATAGAGAGAGACTATATAGTATATGTCTATATATATAATGAAGTATAGTATATATAGACTATAGTATATATAATTATATATATAGTAATATATATTATAGTATATATATAATTATATATATACTATAGTCTATATATAGTATATAGTATTTCCTTATGATTCCAGAAGTTCTGTTCACTCATGGTTTTTTCAAAGTCAGACCTATGGAATTAGAGATTTTTGTTTTTGTACAAATCCTAGGTCAGAGCTTAGATTCTTACTTTACTTATTAGTCCCAGGAAGAGTTCCACTAAGTCACAGTTGTCAAAGTCAATCTTCTGTAATTAGTGATCTTGGTTTTTGTACAGATCAAAAAAGAGTCTTCTGGCTTCATCTTATCATTAGGTGATGAGGTAGGGCAACCTGCTCTTAGATCAAGTTGTTGCTATTTCCTCATCATCAGGATGTGGTATCAACTTGGTGCCAAAACTGTCTTAAGAATTCCCGAGTGTGTTGAGGCCAGAGAGATAGCATGGAGGTAAGGGATTTATTTGCCTTGCATCCAGAAGGATAATGGTCGAATTCCGGCATCCCATATGGTCCCCCAAGCCTGCCAGGAGCGATTTCTGAGTCTGGAACCAGGAATAACCCCTTAGCACTGCCAGTTGTGACCCAAAAACAAAAACAAAAAAACAGAATTCCCTAGTATGGAGGTGACTCCTGGTGCTGTTTCAGGGAACAGTTTTGGTTCTATGATTGAGATCTGGAGTTTGGGTTTGTGCCGATCACATGGAGTCAAGTCAAGTTAAGTCAAGTCCCTGTGGCAAGTGTTCAGGGTGGGAGGCAACACTGTATTATAAAATTTATAGGTTTTTATCCCTAGTAGAGAAGAACTAGTTACTATACATAAAATTTCCCCTTCTTTAGTATGTCTTTGCAAAAGGGAGTGGTGTCACTCCCTGGTGTTTTTAGGTGCAAGAATGACAGGCTCTACATTCTCTGTGCCCTGGGTTTGATCTGAACTTTTATTCAAAGCTATATTTTTCCTCTAAAAATTTGTACCAAATAGAACCAAAATCAGAAAATTAATAATAATAATAATAGGGCAGACATTTGGGGGCTTCCCCCAGCTTGCTTCAACTTGGGAACTTTGATCTTTGACCTTCGTCCCCTGACGGCTTGCCTTGGCTGAGGTGAGTCCTTCCGGGTCATAGTTGCTGATAAAGCAGACTCTGTTGGGCCCCTTGGGCTCGGCAGACATTTTGAGGCGAGCCTGGCCCGCTTCATCCTGGGAACTGTGATCCTCTCCAGAAATAATCCCCAGAGGGCGTGCCTCAGCTGAGGTGTGTCTTTTGGGCTGGAGTTGTGGATAAGACAGATCTGCTGGGCCCCTGAAGCTCGGCAGACATTTGGGGGCTTCCCCCAGCTTGCTTCAACTTGGGAAGTTTGATCTTCTTTGACCTTCGTCCCCTGACGGCTTGCCTCGGCTGAAGTGAGTCCTTCCGGGTCATAGTTGCGGATAAAGCTGACTCTGCTGGACTCCTTAATCCCACCTAGAAGTGGTCGAAGCAGTGGAGCGCGGCTGCTCCGCTTCGCTTCCCGGTCATGCACTCCATCTCACCAATGAATACCGCCACAACACGTAGAAAAACCCACTACACAAGCGTGACAATGGGGAAACTACGCAGAGCAACATCACCCATCGAGAATGAAGATGGAAACTCTGATGACCCAACAATGGCCAACAACCTAAGCAGTCTTTCAGAAATGGAGTTTAGAAAAGAAATAGTGAGGATGCTCACAGAACTCAAAGAAAGTATGGATCAGAACACTAATAAAAATCAAGAGATTATAAAGATAGAAATAAGAAAACTCCAAACTGAAATATCAGGTGAAATAACAGGTTTGAAAAACTCAGTATACAAATTGAAGAACACAATGGATGAGCTTCACAACAGCTTAACAGCAGCTGAGAATAGAATTGGTGCGCTGGAATATGAGATGCGTAACAACTTCATACAGCAGAATAGATTGGAAATAGCCCTTAAATCAAATGAGCAGACAATGGAAAAGTTACTCAAAGAATATGAGCAGATGAGAATAGAAGTTGTTGATAAGCTCAACAGAAACAACTTTAGAATCATTGGAGTCCCAGAGACCCAAGAATAAAATCTCCAGGACGAATCAACAGTCAAGAACATCATCACAGAGAAACTATCAGAGCTAAAGAAAACATGTGACCAAATCCTACATGTAAGAAGAGTACCAGCTAAAAAAGACCCCAGGAGAAACACCCCAAGACACATCATAGTTACAATGATGAATCCCACAGATAGAGATAGAATTCTGCAAGCAGCAAGATCAAAAAGGGAAATTACATTCCAGGGAGCATCTGTAAAATTTACAGCAGGCCTGTCACCAGAAACACTCAAGGCAAGAAAGCAGTGGTGGGATATTGTGACAAGACTGAATGAAATGAATGCCTCACCTAGAATACTGCTCCCAGCCCGACTCACGTTCAGATTTGAAGGACAAATACATAGCTTCATGGATAAACAACAGGTCAGAAACTTCACAGAGGATAACCCGGTCTTAAAGGAAAAACTGACAGGTCTACTCTAAGACAAGAGAGTCCAACAAATACAGGAAACTTATCTACAAAGATGACACTAAATCCTATGACAACCATCTCCCTCAATGTCAATGGCTTAAATTCACCAATTAAAAGACACAGAGTGGCAAAATGGGTCAAAAAATGTATCCAACCTTCTGCTGCCTACAAGAAACATATCTGAACAGTCAGCACAAATATAGACTCAAAATCAAAGGCTGGAGGAAAATCATCCAAGCAAACAACACCCTCAAAAACGCTGGGGTGGCCATATTAATATCTGATGGCACCAACTTTATACTTAGAAAAGTGGTAAGGGACAAATACTAATCAAGGGATATGTGCAACAGGAAGAAATCAGACTATTAAACATATATGCACCCAATGAGAGACCAACAAATTTTCTAATACAGTTACTCATAAATCTGAAAGAAGAACTCAATAATAACACAATAATTGTAGGAGAACTCAACATGGCCCTATCAACATTTGATAGGTCAACCAGACTGAAACCCAACAAAAACATACTAGCCCTGAAAAGAGTAATGGAAGAAAGAGGACTAGTAGATATATATAGGGCACTCCATCCCAAAAAACCTGGATACACATTCTTTTCCAATGTACATGGGTCATTCTCCAGGATAGACTACATGCTGACACATAAAACATACCTCCATAAAATCAAGAGGATAGAAATCTTGCAGGCTACCTTTGTTGACCACAAGGCTCTGAAATTAGATGTGAACTACAAAGCCACACAGAAAAAAACATCAACAACTGGAAATTAAACACCCTTCTATTGAACAACCAGTGGGTTCGAGATGAAATCAAAAAGGAAATCAAAACTTTCCTGGAAACAAA
>PVKC010036807.1:0-13139 GCA_004027635.1 Crocidura indochinensis
ATACAGTATATCAAACAATCATGTATTATAACTGTAATCATGTATTTATTTATCCCTCAATTATTATAATTGTTTTGGCTATATATTTTTATTTTTGAAATTTACCAGTAGCTGCTGCATTTTCCACCTCGGCTTATACTTTAGTCACTAAGTTTTCCCAGTTTTTTTGTTATAATTAATGGGGTCGACTTATACTTGGGTCAGTTTATACTCAAGTATATATGGTACTTATGATTTTGCACTCAGAGAATATTCTTGACAGTGCTATGGGATCAAACCCAGATCAGCTGCATGCAAGGCCAGTGCTTTTCCTGCTGTACTATTGTTACAGCCTTCAGCATTGGTTTTGCAATAGCTACTATTTTCATCTCCGAAAACTTTCTCTGTAGGCCGTGCATTCATCACTTTCTTCTTGTGATTCATTACTTCCTAAGTTTACTGTATATTAAAAGGTTGTGTTATAGGCCACTTGATATGGCATTGTAACCTTTATTTGCTTTACCCTACAAATGTTCATTTTGGGACTGATTTTGTTTATTTGATTGTTGCTTGCTTTGTTTTTTTGCATAAATTATTGACATTGATTTCTTCTCTTCACATCATTTGAACTTTGGAAAGTTTGCATAAGACTTTGCAGAGAGCTTGGGAAACTCATACATAAAAACATAGACTTGACCCAGAATAATCTGACAAGCCAATGAAATAAGGCCTAGAATTTGTTATGGACACAAATCATCAGATTATATAACATAGAAGGCATTTTCAATTAGAAGGGATAGTTAAATTACATATTAAGTGATATTGAGAATAAGAAACTATACAGAAGGAAAATACTGGATTTTCCTCTCATATTACATTAGACAATTTAAAAATATCAAGAGTAAACCATTAGAAAAATTCTCACATTGTTCAAATATTTGTAATGTAGAGCCAGAGCAGAGGCGCTAGAGGTAAGGCGTCTGCCTTGCAAGTGCTAGCCTAGGATGGACTGTGGTTCCATCCCCCCCGGCGTCCCATATGGTCCCCCTGAGCCAGGAGCGATTTCTTTGCCCATAGCCAGGAGTAACCCCTGAGCATCAATAGGTGTGGCCCCAAAACAAAACAAAATAACAACCAAATATTTGTAATGCATTAGAGAAATAAAATTATCGTCACCAGTTTAGAGACATAAAGAGAAAGTTGATTATGTAGCATAAGTATAAAATATTTGATATAGAAAAATATATTTTATAAACAAGATGAGAATGAAAATAACCTGAAAAGTAATTCAAAACATACACAGGAATGGTCAAATTACCTTAACACATTTGTTCTCTTATAAATCAATAGGAAAATGATGAAAACAGAAAGAAAAACATGCAAGTCATTCAAATACGTAAGCAATATAAAGAAAATGAAAAAACATTCCCAGTAAGTATAGGAAAAATTCAACTCATAATTAAATAAGTATAAATTAAACATTTTTTACCTAACAATTTGATGAATGACATACCCTTCCCCATTCTCAATCAAAGGCCTTCTGGAAACTTCTATTGGTGCTGGTCAGATTGTACTATCTATAAGACTTTTGTTAGGTGATGATACAGTATTTCTTAAGCATTCGCATATTAGCAGCCCTTGCATTCTTGATCCCAACAATTTTCTTTACAGCAACACATGCATATATTGAATGGTCCTGTGCCCTTGTACAATAGCAAAGAATGGGCTTGTGACTGAATTTATGAAGAACTAGTTAAATACATCATGAATCTTAGAAAAGATTATTCATCCAGGTAAAAGAATCAAGGGTAATTTATGACAGTATGACAAGGATACATATTGCTCACACACTGTTTGTAAATAAAAGAGACTATAGATCAGTTGATGTAACACATTTCATTTGCAAAGACTCATATTGTTTGCATTGCATTAGGAAAGAAATGAAGGCAAAAATAGATGCGAAGTCACCAGCTCCTCTGTAAAGGGGGAGAAATCTTTCTTCAAGGCAATGCTCCCTTTCTGCTACAAATTCTCAACTTTTCTTGATGAGCATACTTTTTTTCTCGCCTTTTATTTGTCTTTTAAAAATAACAACACATTTTCTCCTTTTTTTTAAAAGAACACTACAAAAAGAAAATCAGTAACCCTGCCTGTTTTATTTCTAAAGGTTATTTCTCTTATCTCCAATAAGGACATTTCATATGAGAATTGACAGGTTTTTCAGAGTTGATTCTTTATGTCTGCCCAACTGTGGCTTCCAGAGAAGAAGAAAAAGCATAGAAGCATCCATCGGTGTTCTTTGGTCATTCCACACCCTGTCCTGTTTACTAGTAAGCTCAAATGCCCAAAATCCTGTATTCAAACCCAGACCCCCATCTTTCTGTGTAATGCCCCCTGCATTCCATTCCCAAGACTCCTTCCTCCTGCTTCTGGCCAGACATTGGCCGTAGATAGACTTCAGCCTTCTATCTGTCTCCTTCCAAGCAACCGTTGCCAGTTCATTATCTGTATACAAAGTACAGATATATTCAATCAATCATTCCATGCCGCGCTAGTGACCGTGCGTGGAATATAAGTATCTGTGCCTGGGAGACGCTTAATAGGCAAGATTGCTTATCACCAGCAGGAAGCCATCTGCCAGATGCCGTCTATTCATTTTAATACTTCTATCTCCTGGAGATTTTAGGACGGACGCATCTGAGCCAGCAATTACAGTCACTGTTCCATGAGGGACTGCAGAGGGTGCTGGAAAGGTACAGAGAGTCACAGTGGGTTTCAGGAACTAAACTCCAGGCACATGTAACCAAGTAATGGAGGCTACTTGCCATTTCCTGTGGACAAACCCCTGTGAGCAGAGAATATGCAAGGGTTGCATTCTGCAAATACTGAAATTCAGTTCATCCTAGTTAGCTTTAGGTAAGGACTTAAACACCTGATTAACCTCTGGTCACTTAATCTATTTCCAAAACAAGTATGTGCTATTTTTTGTTTGGTTTTTGTTTGTTTTGTTTCAGGGCCATATCCGGTGATATTCACCTGAGTACCTTGACTGTGTGCAGGGATCGGATGTGGTAGTGCGCAGAGACCTATATTTGGTGCTGGAGATTGAATTTAGGTGGGCTTTGTGCAACACCTGCTATACTATCTCTCCATATCTTCTATTGTTTTTGTTTGAAGGGTTCATTTTAGGGCCCCTCACTTCTCTCCTGATCCTTCGGTGAAGGTTAAAGATGTGGGAAGGAGCAGGTGGGAATTAAGCGGCTTTCCTGACCTAATCTGGTGGGGTACAAGATTCCAAGGGAACTCCAGACTGCGTGCTGCCAGAAATGAGGGGCCATTCAGACATCTGGATGCTCACCCAGCTTCAAATTAAACACCTGAATGCATCATAAAGTCTCACAACAGCCCTATGGCTTCTGATTGTATAAATGTGCCGGATGCAAGAAGCTAGGGGAATGGGGACTGTGGAGACTGTGTTTTACACAAATATATTAAAAACTAGACTTGATTTATGCTAGCTTGCAAACACCCTTTTCCCCCTACTCACAGAATGATTGCTACAATCTTTACAGTACACACTGTCATTTTCTTAGGTCTGTGTACTAGGTGAAAGGAAATAGCAAAACAGAAAGAGAAACAATACAATCCAAACCCACACCAAAGGGACTGTGCTTAGTTCAAAACTCCAGGCATGCAGCCCAAATAGATCCAGGCTGGGCTTTATCCTTACACAACAGGGAAGATGATAAAATGCATTTACTTAGTCTTGCATCGCGAGAGCCAAATGACTCCAAACTGAACTAATCCTGTCCTATCCCGGGAGCAGCGTTGATTTCACATGCTACATATGTTAGGACAGCACTGCCGCAGCAAGGTACATTTCCCTGACACCCCTTCGAGTGTGATCAGGCATAGACTCCAACACCGACATGCTCTGTAGACATTTGTGTAAATAAATAATTCATGAAACTACAAATACCTATCCCCGAAGCCGCTTCCAACTCTTAAAACACCCTCAGCATGCTGGGCCTTATTTTCAGCGGGAGGAGATGAAGTGCAGGTGGCAATGCAGAAAGAGGGGGTGCCAAGCCATGGGGACCCATTTTGAATTAGTGAGGAGTGAACACCGGGATAGCAGAACAGCGGGCAGCCTCTGATTTCAAGGGCAAAATGTGAGATGATGGGGGGATGGCCTTACTCCTTGGGTGGAAGGAAAGCTGGGGCAGGTGGTGTGCTTTCAAACTGCCTAGCGGGGTCCCCAGGCCTTCCATGAAGATCAAAGAACAGTCTGAGCTCTCTCCTGCCAAGCATGCCCCCCTTACCAAACCCAGTTCAGAGGAAAGTCAAACTCCTCCACTCAGTAAGTAGCTCCTGCTTCCATGTCTAATGCAAGAGGAGTCAAATGAATCATATTTGCTGATGCAAGTCAGTGCCTGATGATATATACATGTGTATATATTACATTAAAACAAATGAATTTCTCAGTGCCTGGTAAATCTGCATATACAGACAGCACTTCCTATTTTCAAGGCAAATTATCTGTTCATCAGCAGTTGGCATTTATCTGCTACCAAAAGCATATCTGTGTCACATAGGATGTTTTAATTTTTTTTTTTGTGGTTTTTGGGTCACACCCGGCAGTGCTCAGGGGTTACTCCTGGCTCCATGCTCAGAAATTGCTCCTGGCAGCACGGGGGACCATATGGGGCACCGGGATTCGAACCGATGACCTTTTGCATGAAAGGCAAATGCCTTACCTCCATGCTATCTCCCGGGCCCTAGGATGTTTTAAAATGTTCTAAGCTTTCCTTAGAGAGAGAGAGAGAGAGAGAGAGAGAGAGAGAGAGAGAGAGAGAGAGAGAGAGAGAGAGAGAGAGAGAGAAAATATATTTTCAGAAAAGTTTATGGGGAGGAAAATTGCTCACACAAAGAATGCCCAAGTATGACTTTTGGTTAAGTTCCTCCAAGAATCTTTTTTTAAGGTAATTTTTTGGGGGGAGTCACACCCAGCAGCGCTCAGAGATGACTCCTGGCTCTATGCTCAGAAATTGCTCCTGGCAGGCTCAGGGTACCATATGAGATGCAGGCATTTGAACCACCGTCCTTCTGCATGCAAGGCAAATGCCTTATCTCCATGCTATCTCTCTAGTCCTTTAAGGTAATTTTTTTTCAGGTCTAGAAGGTAATACTCATCCTCTTTCAGAAAAGTTCAAGATTAAAAGCACAGGCTCCTCTGCAGAGGGAGTGTCTCACCTTCCGGCCATCATCTCAAAAGTGTAGAAAAATTTTCTGACTCTCGCCTTGGGCTTTTCATTAGCTGCCTTTTGAAAGAGAGTCTGGCTTCTTTGTTTTGTGTTGTTTTGGGCGAGGAGTAGGGGATCCACAGCTGGCTGTGTTCAGAGGCTATTCCTGGTTCACTTAGAAGTGACCCTTAGAGGGTCATAGAATCATATAGGGTCCTAAGACTCAAACTCTAGCTGGCTGCCTGTAGGCAAAATGCCTTACTCTCTGTCCTATCTCTCCAGACCTTGGCTTATTTGGGATCTAATTTGGGGTTACATTTCTAGGGATCAGCAGTGCCTGAGGGTATGTTTGTATTTCTAAAATCCTTTGCTTGGGCATCATAAACCCATGGCAGGTTTACAACTCCAGACTGAAAACTGTTTTCTTTTTCTCAAGCAAAGGAGGGAAGCAAAAGGGGTGGAGAGAGGACAACCCTAATGGTAGGAATGGCCCTGATTCATTGTTACTATGTACCTTAAATATTACTGTGAAAAATTTGCTCTTCACTTTTGGTCACAATAAAGATAATTTAAAAAAAAAAACAACCCAACCTCTATGCCTCAGTGTTGGTCCCTCTTTCAGGGCCATTTCCTAGACTGTAGAAATGAAAGGTGACACAGGTCCTCTAAGAGTGACCCTGGACCATACTCCTGGTGCTAGCTGGGAATTTGTCAGAAAGCTATATGCTTAACCTCCCCAAAAGATGGACTCTGCAAGGAAGAACAACTTCACTCCATAATTTCTGAATTAGCAGCTTGCCAGAAGCTCACAGGGGTGGCTAAATGCAGAATCTGTAACCCCCTCCCCCAGAGCACTGCTGGCCTGAAGCCATGTCTGTGTCTATTTCCCAGGGGTCAGGGTTGAGGAAGAGAAGTATGAAAACAAATCTTTGTTTTTGTTTGAGTCACACTTAGCTGTGCTCAGGGCTTTATCCTGGCTCTGTGCTTAGGCATCACTCCTAGAGGGTCTCATGGGACCCATGATTTGTCCAGGATCCAACCAGTCTCAGCCATATGCCAGACAAGAACTTTACCTGCTCTACTGTCTCTCTAGCCTGAGGATGAGAAAGATTCTGCAAGAGCAATGGAGTCCTGGGCTTTGATGGGACACAACCCAGGGAATTGCTTTTGATTAAAAAACAATACCAAATGATTTTGGAACTGGACTCTGTCTACCCTCCCCTGCCCATGCTTTACATTGCAGAAGTTACAGGGTAAGTTAACCAAAAAGCAGCCAACTTCAGCTAGATCTCCACCACTGCCTACAGTCTCCCATCAGCAGTGTCTCCTTAGCACAGAAACAGGAGTGAACACTGAGTACAGCTGGGTGTGGTTCAAACCCCACCCCCCCAAAAGAAGCTTGGATCCATGAAAACCTATCAGTCTAGCTGAGAAGAAAATTCAAGGACCCAATAGTAAAATGCTACTTGGAAAGCTCTTTCCCCTTTACATTCTGTCACTGTGTTATAGCTACATTAATACAAGTGCCTCTTCCTAGAAGGTTCTGCGACACCCCCACAGGATAGAACTATGTGCATGCCTGAAGCACAGGGCTACTAATCTCAACTCCTCCATTCACACTCTCAATGGGAGTAACTAGTCTCTGGGATGAAACTATGGCATGTGCCTAACCAGTCATTATCACATTACTCCTGGGCCAAGAGCCTTTCTCAAGTCCCTTATTGATCAAGGGGATACAGGGCCATTCTAGGTTTCACTGCAGACCTAACCTCCAAGGGGTCCGCTTGTTTCTCTGCCATGTATTCTGTGTTTGGAGCAAGACCTTGGGTATAAATGAATCAGGTACTGTGAATCACTACCTGCAAAAGGTCCCCAAGAAAGTGGTATCACTTACAATAAATACTGTAGAATTAGGATGAACATGTGTCATTTAAACATGCTAGATTTGGGATTGTTGATGGCAGCCACTGGCAATCACCACCCTGCTAAGGCATACTCCCTCTACTATTATAGTACACTGTATAATTGCCTTTGTGACCCTCTTTCCATGGACACTGCAGCCACCTGTGTACATGGACATCTTCCTAGAAGATCCTTTCTTTGCTATTTTTTAAATTTTTTCAGCACTTAATATAATACTGATCAAAACCTAAATATCTGAAGGAGGTAAGATGAAGAAAATAAGCAAGTAGAGAAAGGAAAAAAAAATCAACTCTCTAGTATGGGAAACTGCCCAAAACTCATAAGCTTATTTCCTAATTTGAATCATCAATGAGTCCACACCTGCCCACTTGGATAGGGCTACCATTTACCCAAACTGAAGAGCAAGAAAAGCAACATCAATTAGAATCTACTTGAGAGCTCAAGTCCATCATTTAGTGGACTTAAGGGTTTTTGTTGGGATCACCCCAAGAAAATGATAGCTGCTCCCCAACAATTACAAGAATTTGCATGTATTTGTTGACTATTTTGGATGATTTGATGGATTTCACCCAAATACCCAGACAGCTCAGCTGTAGGAGGAATGAAACAGAAGGCATGTAAGAGAAGCTTGTCATTCCGGAAGTCTGCATTAGGAAATCCACCAACCCAGGGTATTTTCTGGGAAAATGAGGTCAAAGGCACATGCCTTGCTCTTAAAGGGTGCAAGACAAAACGAAAAAGTATCCCCATTCACAAATTAGACTGGACATATAAGGAGTCATTAGTCATGTAAAGGTCTGAGACCAAAGAACACGTTAAGGAAAATTGGCAAAGACAGTGGATGGTGAGGCTGATCTTTGAATCCTAGGTCATGGTTTTGGCCTGTGACCTTAAGGTAACAAATTCATGGATTCCTAGAAATCCAAAGCTCCTGCCCTAGAACAGGAATCCAACCAAGACCAACCCCTCACCCAACCATATGTACACTGTCCCCCAAGTACAAGAAGGTAGATGACTTTCTGATCTCTATTGTGTTCATAATCTCCTCGAATCAGCATCTCCAAAAATAATTACAGGTCAGAAAACAGAAACCAAGCATTTAAAAAGTTTACACAGCTGTGAAGGTTGAAAACCAGGATTTTCTTCTATGGAGGGGTCATTTTCAAGGACCATTCAGAGGCCCACAAAGAGAGTAGGAAATGGAATTGGAGGAACTGGTAGAAACGAGAGGTTAGGGCTCTACTTGAGATGAATGCATTTCTACTTATCCCCACAAATGCAAAACAGAAAATACAAGTTTGCACATGACTTCAAAGGAAGATATTTATGAGTTATTGTTCTTTAAAAAACATAGCAATGCAAATAAGGCATTGGAGAAATTATAAAACTTAACTTTTAGCCCATCTAGGATCAGCCTTCTTGTTTGGAACTCTTCCACATATTATATTCACACTGTCATCTGAACACATCTTTTCAGTCAAAACAACCAAGTATGAGGAGACTTTTGTGTATTTAATAAGATGGGTTCACTCCGATAAAATATTTTGGCAATTAGTACTCGTTTTCACAGATGACATTTTAAAAATCACTGATCGTATCCTTTCATAACTTATCATTTCATCAAAATGTGATTGTTTATTTGTTTTTTCCTCAATTTTTTAGGAACTAGCAACATTAGAACAATATGCAAGATACTTTTATAAAGATTTAGTAAAAGAATGACAGTTACCTCATTAGCTAAACTTACCCTAAATCAGAAAGACGACATACTGACCCTAAAATATAACAAGAATTATCAGGAGAGATTTATGTGGAAACAATCTTGATAGCTTAATTATCTATTATTTCCACAACTCCAGTTGGTATACTTGGAGAAAGTACTGTCAGATAATCATTAGTATGTTGCTAATGCAAATTTGCCTGAAAATTTGGAAAACCAGGGGCAATCAAGTAAATATAGAATCATCTCCAGTAAATTTTAATATAGTACCACTAAAGCTACATCAAGGAAAGTGTTGACATGTTTGATTCCCAACATGCTCCTCCTTCTTCACTGGCTGACAAGCTCTTGGAAACACATAATAACATTATGTTGTTATTACACTTTACTAGTTGTGTGCATATATGTACCTGTGTATATATCTATGCATGTATATATCTATGTATTGGAAGTTCACAGGAGTAGCACCTGGGCACTTTGCATTGAGATGAGTGAGTAGAAGAGTAAGGATCTACAATTAAGCAAATCAAGCAACTTCTGGTAAGGTTCTCAGAATAGTTATTGGATCAGAGATTTCTAGACTTGTTCCATGCTACATTAACTCAGCTACACTAAATCTATATATCAAGGAAGGTTTTCAGAAGTTTATCATTCTGCACACAATTTGAAAGATTTTTTTCTCTACCATTCTTTCCGAATCAATTCAAATCTCTAGAACAAAACTAATTGGAAAGAGAAATAAGAAAGATAAAAAAAATCTTCAAAGTAATAAAGTAGCCCATGTAGGATCTAAATTCAAGGTTGGTAATATCCTCACACCTGCCCTAGCTGAATCACATTCCTACCTCTTCAATCCAGCATCTCTCTTAAAACCCTGTATGTCTATATAGCAACCTTTCATTCATTAAAGGGCTAAAAACGAGGTTTTGAAAATCCAAAGCCAATGCTATATTCCTCATACTCATAACTGCTCTATAGGAAAATTCATAAAAATGTGTAATCAAAGAATTCTATTGAGTCTACAAGAACCAAGGGATGCTAAGAAAAGAATAATCTGGGATTCAAGAAATAGAAGTATTTTGCACCTGAAATTTCTATTGCCATAATTATCCAACCTATTTTATTTAATCCCATAAATACACAATTTCACCTTTCTCATTTTCCAGTACTCCCAGAATGACAGAATTCACACAAACAGCTAATTCATCCTTAAAACATCTTCTCTTGTCCTTTGCTTCATACCACACTCTCCAAGTTTTCTCCCTAGTGATTGGAAACATATTCTTTTTGTGCTTTGTTATTCCTTCTTTAACTTTTAAATGTTGTAAACTCTTACTGCTCCAATTCCAGATGCTCATTCTTCTTACTTCCTCAAAATAAATTTGAAACCCAGTCTCAAGATTTAGCAGCAAATGGTAGCTGTCCGCTTTCAAATGTATATCTTTAACATCTTTCAACATATCAACAAATGTGGATCTTTTTCATGAGCTCCTGAACCATAAAATCAACATGAAAAACTACTTTTTTAGATGTAAATGAACACCATGGTAATAAAAGATAATTTTTTGGCTTTCTTACCCCTACCCCCCATTTATTCTCCAATTAATTGACATGCATGTCAATTAAAAAATAGAATAATCACCCATTGAGAATCTATGTCAAATACCTAAAAGTGATCCATGAGTTATTATGTCTTCTCAACACACATTTCAGGGCCAAAGATTAAAGTTTTCTTTTTTTATTTCTAATGTTTCTATGACTTTCTTATTCCTAGATACATTCTTCATCTAAGCTACAGCCTCTCATGGTCTCTCACAAGCATGATCCAAAAACCTCCAAAATGGTCTCTTATTCATGTGATCCCCATCATTTTCAGCACTTTGCTTTGTACAGAGAGCAGTTGGTTGGGAGGTTCTAGACATATAGGCATGGTCAGGCTAATGCATTCTTTTGCTTAACACCTCTAATCTTTCCCATTGGTCCCTGAAAAAAATGGCAGGACCCCATTTGACCCTAGCCAGGCAGGCAATGTTCAACCTGGTGCCTCTGTATCTTAATCCTATCTCTTGTGTCATATTCTCTGTTGTCACTCAGGGTAGTCACAATAACATCTTTTGTCTAACCCAAATGTGCCCAAGCCAGTAGCTACTGCCATACAAGCTTCATACTTGTTTTCTCTTCTTTAGAATTTGATGCTTCTTTCCAGACTGTTTGTCTGCTTGACTCCTTCCCATTCCTCAATATTCAGTTCTCTTCGGCCCATCTCCTGAGTCCATTCTGATCACCATGCTCCAGCTAGCTTTTATCACAACATCTGCTTCCTCCCTGCCTAGATTTTCTCATTCCTAATATTTCATGTTTGACAGTAGGTTTCTCTGTTTTTTATTGTAGTTGTTTGTTTTGTTTTGTTTTTCTCACTAATGGTGAGTTTTGTTTGTAACCAGAAATTGAATTCCCAATGCATCCTAACCACTTTGCATGTCGCAATATTGTGGAGAAAGAAAGGAATAAATGAGGAAAAAGGAAAAAATAAAAAAGTTCCCTATACTGATTGTAAGCATTCATGTTCTTTGTTAGACATCCCAAACCATGTTGAGGTTTGACCCAGTTATTGTGTACAAAAAAATAATAATACATGCAGTAGACAGACTTGTTCAACCAAGTGTTTCTTTTTTTCCCAGTCTTTGAGTACCTTTTATAGAAATACCTTTTACCCATAACTTCAGTCCCATACTCATGTTTTTTTATTTAAACTCTGACCGAGGTGCTATCTCTCTAAATAGAATACTGAGGAGAAAAAAATGTTACATTACATTTCCATAGTTAGACCCAAAACTGAATGGTTATGATCTTAAGGGTGAAGTATGTTAGTGCATAGCTAAGTCTATTCCTAAGGAGATAGAAATAGATTTGAATATATGATGTCACTTTTAGATAAAAACTTCTGCATAGTATATAAGTGACAATCCCATTTCATTCACCTATGCCCAAGAAATTATCCCAAGGACCTCCATCACTTCTGCAGAGATGAGGAAAGCACTGCATTATCTCATGCCTTCTTTTTGCATCTTGCACTCACTTAATACAGATCACTGTCAGTCATCCATGCATTATATAGCTGCAGCTATAGACTTCAGGTTGTCTAACATTATATCTCTCTGCCATATCTGTCTAATAGAACAAGAAATAATACACGAAATATTAAAAAAACATTAATAGCCCAAATAAATTATTAATTCAATTAAAGTACGAACTCAATAATGATTCTTTTTCACTGCATTTATTAAAAGGAATAATTAATTGCTACAAAGATATTAAAAAAACACACATAATCCGCTGACTTTACTCCTGAGTGAAAATGCAGAGCTTCTGTTTCTATTGAACTAATTAAGAAGATTCTGTCTTCTTTTCTTTTTCCACAGTAAAAGTTTCAAGTAGTAGGTCAGCTGGACACTTTCCCTGAATTTAAGATGCAAAATATATTAAGGATTTGGGGACTGAACAAGTAGTGAGGTCTTATGACATACATGAGAATGAAAGCTGGTGCCATCTTACAGATTGGTATAAAATAGACATGAGCACTTGGCTCTTTGTCTAGTTCACAGCTGCTGAGAGACAAGCATAGTTTCTCTATGTGCCTCTGTGCTCCAAAGACTGAGAGCTATCAGAGGTCAGGCCTTTATTTCCCCAGGGCAGGGAATATGCTTGATGAGATCTCTTTGCCCAGAATATGACGAAAGCTTCCTTCAGCTATCTCCAAAAGTTAAATCAAAGACTTTCAAAGTAACAGCATTTTCTTCAAAGACTCTCAAACCCAAAGACTGTCAAGTGAGCCTCAATCTTCTGATATTTAATAGTGCAGTGCAATGTATCATATAAATGAAGGTTGCGACAAACAAGTTTAATTCTATATGCACCAAAATTATCATTTTAATTTTAACCAACTTTGATGACAAATTGCTTAAAATATATAGCTCACATCAATGCCTCAGGAGATGGAGTGTGCTGCATGCAATTTAATATATTTTTAAATGCTGATGTTGCCAGTTCATCATTCTGAACACCATTTTTATATTGATACTCTTAGGAGTTAATGAGATATTTAAGAATCTGCTCTATCTATGCATATAGAGCAATGATTTCTTTATTTTTATCATTCCTAGTTATTGCAATTCTTGAAGAAAATGACAACACCAGTACTTTAATGCTGATTTTGCATAAGAACCAAATATCAGCATTAATGATGGTAAGTGCTAGTAAGTTATTTAGCAATG
>PVKC010036808.1:0-13150 GCA_004027635.1 Crocidura indochinensis
TTAACAAGTAGAATCTTAATCACAGAAAGGTGAGAGAGCTTTATAAAATTCCATTAGGAATGAGGACCTCCTTTTCCAACTAGCCAGTTTAACTTCCAACAGATACACAGTATAACTGTTTTCTATTAAATGACAGGTGTGAAGTTAGATCAATTAATAGTCTCAACTCCAGCATTTTTAATGACATTTAAGGTTCAAGGAGCTGGAGTAGATAGTACAGTGTGGAGAGTGCTTGCCTTGCATGTACCTAATGTGGGCTCAAAACCCAGCACTTCATATGATCCCCTAAACCCTGATAGGAGTGGCTTAAGCACAAAGCCAGGAGTAAGCCCTGAGCACTATATAGTCCAATGCCCACTCCCATACCCAAGTCATTAAAATTCAATCTAAACAATAACACTCCTGCTTAGAAATCAGATATTTAATTTACAGGGCAAGGGAATAATATTGGTCACCAATCAAGTGCTCACTGGTCCCAGAATGATTGTTCAGGGGAGAGGGTGTTAGCCTTGCACAGGGCTGACCCAGTTTTAATCCTTGGCATTCCAACTAGCTGCCCTCCCCAACTCTAAGCACCACCAGGAGTAATTCAGGAGTGCAGAGGAACCAGGAGTAATCCCCTAAGTATCGCAGGTTATGGTCCAACAACCTCCCCCCTCAAAAAAGTCAAGTATTTGGGGCCGAAGAACTAGCACTGCAGTAGGGCATTTGCCTTGCACACAGCCAATTCAGGAAGGATGGTGGTTCAAATCCTGGCATCCCATACGGTCACCCGTGCCTTCCAGGAGTGACTTCTGAATGCAGAGCCAGGAGTTACCTCTGAGTGCTGCTGGGTGTGACCCAAAATTAAAAAAAAAAAAAAGTCAGATATTTATTAAGTATGAAAATAGCAGAACCGATAGAGCTCATATATAAAGCAAAGTTCAGGTGGGTATTTATTAAGTAACTGTGCTGCTCGGACATGTTTTTAAGGTGACCATCCATCTGCTGGAAGGTCAGTCTCTCACTGTGGAAGACAGACAAATGCGATTCTCTCTCTTAGAGGAACAGAGCAAAGAGGAGAAGGAACATTTCAGCAAAAATCTGGCAAGTGCGAGACTTGACATTCTTGCTTGCAGTGTTCAAATGTTTGAAGGGAGTCAGCCTCTATAGGCAGCCTGAGGCAGTTTGGCCTTGACAAAGCAGCAGAGGAGAGAGACTGAGTCTTTCCCTAAGACTAGCTGTTAAAACATCTGCCTTACAATTAATAAAATAAGCTACTACTGAAGTGAATCAGTCAATCCTTCCAATTCCTCCCTCCCTCTCTCCCTCCTCCATTCCTTTCTGAAATTGAACCTAGGTAGCTACCGTCCTATCAGCTATAGCATCACTCTGGCCCTAAAGGAAATAATCTTACTTCTTAACACAAACATACTAAGTTGGCTACAATGATTACATTACCTTTAAAGTAAAAAAAAATTTTTTTTTCTTGAGTGTTTGGGTCATACTCATTGATCTCTGGACTTACTCCTGTCTCTGCACTCAGGAACTAAGTGTATGGTGGTTCTTGGGAGAACCATACATGATGCCAGGCACCGCACCCAAGTAGGGCGCATGCAAGGCAAGCATCTTACCCCACTGTACTAGCTCTTCAGCCTCTTAAATTATAATTTAAAATGTACCAAAATCCAGATTCATGTCTTGATGTGCCACCACAAATCAGGAAGCTGAAACAAATCCTTGGAGATAACATAATAAGCTTTTCTTAGACTTGATATGCTTTGTATGCTTTGACACAAAGTCAAATCAAAGCAGTGTATATGAATAAGTCTCCTTACCTTTCAAAAGCAGGCCATGAGGTTTCTTCACTTAACTCAGAGCCATCACTGCTACCTACAATAGAAAATCATTCTATTTTTAAGCACTAGAACTACACACTGTATCTAGTATTTAAAGAATTATTCCTTAGAGGCTGGAGCGATAGCACACTGGGTAGGGCATGTGCTTTGCTGACCCAGGTTTGATCCCAGCATCCCATATAGCTCCCTGAGCCCATCAGGAGTAATTTCTGAGTGCAGAGCTAGGAGTAAGTCCAGAGATAAATGAGTATCAAGGAGTAGCTCAAACACGATCCCCAACCCCAAAGCTAATTCTCAGGGCTAGAAGATGGGGTTCAGGAACTGGAGGGTGCAGTGGATTCTGATCCCTGGTACCACCACACATGTGGCAAGAGACCCTCCCCATAGCACTAAAGCTTGGACCCAAGTGAGCACCCCACCACCAGTATGATCCCAGACACGGAAATAAAGGAAAATAAACAAACCCTCTAACAAACAAATTCTCTATAGTTATGAAACTATAATCATGTTATTCTGTTGTTGATATCCTATTAGGACATCATGTCTAAATCCCAGTTCTTAAATCCCCCAATGCCTTTACACCACCCCCACCCCTATGGCTCATCCTTTTGACCACGCCAAAAGCACCTCCACCTAGTTGGGGACTTAGTTCAAAAACCAGAGTCAGAGCTGGCTCACAGTCCCAAATGCAGGAACCACTTCAAGTGCCCACTTTTCTTCCTTGCTGGCCCCTGTTGAGAGTCCAAGCTTAAAGCATTTTTTGTTTTTTTTAGTTTTGATTTTTGGGCCACACCCGGCGGTGCTCAGGGGTTACTCCTGGCTGTCTGCTCAGAAATAGCTCCTGGCAGGCACAGGGGACCATATGGGACACCGGGATTCGAACCAACCACCTTTGGTCCTGGACCGGCTGCTTGCAAGGCAAACATCGCTATCTCTTCGGGCCCGTTTAAAGCATTTTTTAATCAGTCTCTTGACTTCTCACATCCAGGAGCTGCTGGCTGTGGGATCTATTCTCAGATGGGACTTCACCCCAGGGGTGACACTCACCAATGGAAATGCCGCTGGAGAGCGTGGAGCTTTCAGCATGGCCTCGAGATGGGGCGTGGGGTTCCATGACACTGTCGTCCAGCAGGTGTCGGGGGCCTGCATTGGGGAACGTTGCACTCTTAAACTCCGCTGTGTTCATCTTGTGAATGAAACTGGAAAGACAGAAACATGGGCTTGGCTCCTCTATCACCATCAGAGGCCCCAGATTGGACAGATACTTAGATACTCTAAGATCAAGGTTCAGGAGAGCAAACAGTTGCCTGCTCTAATGAACTGACTTCCCAATTCTCCAGGCCAACGAACCCACAGAGTTTCTTCATAATAGCTTCTAACTAAGAGCATAGGGACAATCTGTTTCAGTAGAGGCCACTTTGAGGTGCTGTTGGCTGGCTTGTGCCCACTGTGGCTCTAACTTGCATGTGGCTTAGTTAACACAAAGTGTGGCTTCAGTGTCAACATGTTGACTCTGGCCCATTAAAAATGTCACTTATGGGGCCCGGGAGATAGCATGGAGGTAAGGCGTTTGCCTTTCATGCAAAAGGTCATCGGTTCCAATCCCGGTGCCCCATATGGTCCCCCGTGCCTGCCAGGAGCAATTTCTGAGCATGGAGCCAGGAGTAACCCCTGAGCACTGCCGGGTGTGACCCAACCCCCCCCCCCCAAAAAAAAGAAATGTTAAAAATGTCACTTATGGGGGGAAAAAAGCTATTCAATTTCTACAACAAGCCTGGAAAAGTTGATCCACAGTTCCATTTCCATGAGAAAACAATCTTGAACATGAAGATGGCTTCAAGAGCTGACAGCATGTGCTGGAGCAATAGTAAAGTCATTGGGGGCATTTGCCTTTCTTGCAGCTGAGCCAACAATGGTTTGCTCCTAACATTCAGCATGGTTCCCCAAGACTGCCAGGAATAATTCCTGAGCACTGTTGGATGTGGTGAAAATAAATAAATAAATAAATAAATAAAACGAAAAACAAACAAATGGGCTGAATTCAGGTACTCTGTATGCAGACAGGCTGGGCTTGATCTAGCATCATAATCCTGTAGAACAGGGGTCCTCAAACTTTTTAAACAGGAAGCCAGTTCACTGTCCCTCAGGTGGTTGGAGGCCGGACTATAGTAAAACAAAAACTATGAACAAATTCCTATGCACACGGCATATATCTTATTTTGAAGTGAAGAAACAAAATGGGAACAAATACAGTATTGGCCCGAGGGCCGTAGTTTGAGGACCACTGCTGTAGAACCACTGGGTGTCTGCCCACACCTGCCCCTCCACCAAAATCAAAACCTTACAAATGTATTGAGATTGAATAAAAATGCTTATTTTCTTTGTATTTGGGAATAAAACAAAATTTAAAGACCTGAGTTTATAAAGGTTAAAATAAAAAATAGGGGCCAGAGCAAAAGCACAGTGGGGAGGGCATTTGTGGCCTTGAATTGAATTGAATGGGACCAACTAAGTTTGATCTTTGGTATCCCATATGATCCCCTGAGCACCACCAGGAGTGATTCCTGAGTGCAGAGCCAGGAGCCAGCCCTGGCACACTGGGTGTGCACAAAAAAACCAAAACCAAGTAAATAACTTATTTAAAAGTTCTAATTTGGGACTGAAGCAATAGCACAGCGGCAGGGCATTTGCCTTGCATGCGGCTTCCCTGGATGGATGCGAATTTGAATCCCGGCATCCCATATGGTCCCCAAGCCTGCCATGAGTGATTTCTGAGCATAAAGCCAGGAGTAACCCCTTAGTGCAGCTGGGTGTGACCCAAAAACCAATGAAGAAAGGAAGGAAGGAAGGAACGAAGGAAGGGAGGGAGGGAGGGAGGGAGGGAGGGAAGGCTCAAATTTAACAGGATAGCAGTATGCAGTGTCCTGATTTTATTTATGATGAATTTTTGTAGTGCTCACTCATTTGTCCTAAATGGAAAAAGACATTATAGTGACATGCTCATTTTCCAATGAAGATTAAGGAAAAAATAAGCTTTGAGGAGAATGATGCTTTACACAAAGCAGAAAAGGGCTGCAAAATATGAAAAAACACTTGTAAGGTTTCATAAGCAGAAAGAAACCCCAATGGAAGTCGTGACAGTGAGGGAAAGATGAAAGAAAATGGCTGACTTGTAACCCAAGCTGTGGCACTTCCTGTGTCCGTGAGGAATGAGGTTCCGGGGTGAGGGTGGTGTGGCGGGGAGCAACGCTGCTTCGGCTGCCACACTCTTGCGGCCACTCTGTGGGGATATGCCCACTTCAGGACCTGTGAGCCAAGCAGAAAGAGAGGAAGAGTTGCCAGTTTCCAGTTTCCAAGGCATTTCCACTTCAACGGCGGTAGAAGAAACTGTTCCCTGATGCTACTAAGTAGTCTCCTTTCATGGACAGACAGAACCTGACCCTTCAGATACTCTCCGAAACTGGTTATACGAAGCTTAATGTCAAAGTGAATTTAGGATTGTTCAATTAACCCTTGAAGACTGACATTCACTCAGGTATCTCATGACTTGCTGTTCAAACACCTGAAGCAGCCAGGAAGTCATGAACTCTGAGGGCTGGAGGTATGGCTCAGCACAGGCTTTGAGTTTTACCATGGCTACTACATGTTTCCCACAATAGCTGGATTGTCTCTGATGGCTAAGCCCTATATGAGGTGGGAAAAAATAACAAGTGTCCAAAACTAATATTTTGAGCCATACTCCTGACCAGATCTGTCTGTCTTGGTTAAAGCCAGTGCTTGGTTAAATGTTACCAGTAGTACAAGTGACTGCTTTGAAATAAGTTTAAAAATAAACACTACCCCCCCACCCACACATTGATCTTATTACCAAGAAGATATTTTTTTTTTGTTTTTGTTTTTTGGGCCACACCCAGTGACGCTCAGGGGTTACTCCTGGCTATGCGCTCAGAAGTCGCTCCTGGCTTGGGGGACCATATGGGAACCGGGGGATCGAACCGGGGTCCGTCCTAGGCTAGCGCAGGCAAGGCAGGCACCTTACCTCCAGCGCCACTGCCCGGCCCCCCAAGAAGATATTTTTCAGGTAGCCAAAGGTGTGCCAAGCTTTGAAGTTTACATACTCTGGGTTGGTTTATCTGATTACTGATTACTGGTTTATCTGATTACTGATTATCTGATTACTGGGTGATGAACAAGAAGCCAGCACTAACCTACTAAGTCTTCCCTGGAAGCAGCAGAGCGTGGGGTACTTGTTCCTGGTTCTATCTTTAAGGAAAGTCTGAATAGTAAAGAGAAACAACACACATAAAAAGATTAAGATATGCTAAAACATCAAAATCACATGGTTTCTCATAAAAGCAAAAGCATTTTTATCCAGTAACCTCAGCAATGTAGTATTCCTTTTTTCTGCTTCTTTGGTTTTTTTTGGGTTACAACCAGAAGCGCTCACGGGTTACTCATGGCTTTACACTCAGGAATCGCTCCTGGAAGGCTCCGGGGACCATATGGGGCGCCGGGAGTCGAACCACTGTCCTTCTGCATGCAAGGCAAACACCCTACCTCCATGCTATCTCTCCGGCTCCTAGTATTCTTTATGTACAATCTTTAGTTGATCTTACGGTTAGAAAATATTAGAGAAAATACTTCAAAAATCATGCTTAAAAAATAAAGGATTTGGGCCGGCAAGGTGGCGCTAGAGGTAAGGTGCCTGTCTTGCAAGCGCTAGCCAAGGAAGGACGGAGGTTCGATCCCCCGGTGTCCCATATGGTCTCCCCAAGCCAGGGGCAATTTCTGAGCGCTTAGCCAGGAGAAACCCCTGAGCATCAAAAGGGTGTGGCCTCAAAAAAAAATAAAAAAAAATTAAGGATTCTCCTCCAACCTGCCCCAACATTGCTAAACAATTAGAAAACAATAGAAGATATTTGAGAATCACTAAAAGCTGATTTAACTTGGTAGGGGACACCTTCAGCAGCTGTTGAACATTATGAGAATACTTTCTAATCTTTACATGATCTAAGAGCTTCCATACAGAAATGAAAACAAAACAAAAAACACCTTGTTCAAAGCTGGATACCTAAAACTCAAGCAACCCATCACAGATGGAAACAAATAAAAAGGTTTGCAAAATTCCTTCTAAATCACTCTCCTAAGTCAAAGTTTAATAGCTGGTACTTAAGTTCCATTGAGGATAACAGACCCAAATTTTGAGTTCCACAGAAAAGGAAAGATGATTCTTGTGGGTGGAAATGACCAGATGAGAGAGGATATTAAAACATTTGGAGACCACACTTTTAGTGCTGCCCAAATACTATTATTAGGAAGCATTTGTCTAAAAATCAATTCTTTACTAACTCTGTTGAATACAAGTGACATTCAAATTGACAAATTACAGTATGCTTAAGAAACAGATTCTTTGCTCAGGGGTTACTCCTGGCTCCATGCTCAGAAATTGCTCCTGGCAGGCACGGGGGACCATATGGGACACCAGGATTCGAACCAATGACCTTTTGCATGAAAGGCAAACGCCTTACCTCCATGCTATCTCCCAGGCCCCAAGAAACAGATTCTTAATCTTTATTTCTGGTAACCTAGGAGGGGATTGTACCCCAAAACAATTTCATTGGTTTTTTTTTGGGAGGGTACACCTGGCTTGGGTTACTACTAGCTCTGTGTTTAAGTATCACGTCTGGTGGGGCCAGGGGACCATATGGGGTGTGTGTGGGGTGTGTATCAGGGATCAAATTCGGATGGGTCCTGTGTAAGGCAAATGTCCTGATGGCTGTAGTGTCGCTTTGATCCCTTTAAGGTGGTGTATTAAAGAGATGGGTAATTGACACGAACTCTGTTCTTTGTCTTCCTACAGAGCATTTTTCTTCATTGAAACAAGGATGTTGATGAGATTAGATGAGAAGGAAACTGATATAATACCCTCATTTAGGAGGTATTTCACTTTGGGCTTTCTCAATCTTTCACACTTCACTTATCTTCCCGAATGTTTCCATATCAATTTGCCTTTTTTTTTTTTTTTTGGTCACACTCAGTGATGCTCAGGGGTTACAGCTGGTTATATGCTCAGAAATCACTCCAGGCTCGAGAGACCATATGGGTCGCTGGGGATCGAGCTGAGGTCTGTCCTGGGTCAGCCGTGTGCAAGGCAAGCACCCTGCCACTGTGCTACCTACCACTCCAGCCCCTCAATCTGCCTTTTTTTCTTTTTTGGTTTTTGGGCCACACCCGGCGGTGCTCAGGTGTTACACCTGGCTCTCTGCTCAGAAATAGCTTTTGGCAGGCACGGGGGGACCATAGGGGACACCGGGATTCGAACCAACCACCTTTGGTCCTGGATCGGCTGCTTGCAAGGCAAACGCCGCTGTGCTAACTCTCCGGGCCCAACAATCTGCCTTTTTTATGGTTTAAAATTCTGTCAGTATTAACAAGCAAAACTTGCTTGAGAGAAACTCATCATCTAGTCTCTTATGAGAAAAGAAGTATAACAATAAAACTTGGTTATTATGAGGTATATAATATAGCACTGAACTATATTAATAATATAATTAATAATTCCCAAATCCTTCCCACCTGGGGAAGATTCGAAAAGGTGAAAAGAAGTGGATATAGTTATTTAAATGACTTAGCCCAGCCGAAAATAGATTCACAGGTGTGTCTAAAATTACCATGAAAAGAAGTAATGTTTTATCTTGCAGATTTCCATTACTTTTCCAGTCTATTAAAAGATACAATTCTGGGCCCGGGAGATAGCATGGAGGTAAGGCGTTTGCCTTTCATGCAAAAGGTCATCGGTTCCAATCCCGGTGCCCCATATGGTCCCCCGTGCCTGCCAGGAGCAATTTCTGAGCATGGAGCCAGGAGTAACCCCTGAGCACTGCCGGGTGTGACCCAAAAACCACACACACAAAAAAAAAAATTAAAAAAAAAAAAAGATACAATTCTGGGACCAGAGTAGTGGTGAAAGTGATAGGGCGTTTACCTTGCACGTGCTAACATAGGATGGACCATGGTTCGATCCCCTGGCGCCCCAAATGGTCCCCCAAGCCAGGAGCAATTTCTGAGCACATAGCCAGGCATAACTCCTGAGCGCCAACGGGTGTGGCCCAAAAAGAAAATAAAAAAAGATATAATTCCATGGGTCAGAGTTATAGTCCAGATAATACAGAGGGAAGGAGTTTGCCTTGCATGTGGCAAGGCTGACTTCAGTTTCAATCCTCAGCATCCCATTTGTCCCCTGAGCCCATCAGGTGTGATTCCTGAGTACAGAGCCAGGAGTAATTTCTGAGCACTGGAGGGTGTGACAACTCCCCCCAAAAAAAACCCTCTCAAAAAAGACCTTAATAAAAGGACTAAAAGATACATTTCCAAGAAAATTCAGTGCTTTAATACAAAAGGAGGAAAAATACTTTATGCCCGAACTATCAAACACCAGCCTTCAACAACTTAAAAATATTTAATAATGCAGTCACTTTGTTCGAGCTCAATCACATAAAATAACTATTAACATATTTAAAGGTGGGGCTGGAGTGGTGGCTTTTCACTTTGTAAGCAATCAACTAAACTAGGCTCATGTAGGTAATATCCAGAAGGGCAGAAGGCAGGACAAAGGGTCAAAATTGTAGGTAAAGAGTCAACCTACTTGTAATTGTCATCTTCTACAAACTTCTGTAGCTCTTCGATATACTGCATGGAATTTAGGTATTTCTGGACATGAGGCAACATGGGGATATCTGGTGAAAGCACAAGAATAAATGTTAATAATAAACCAATGGGTACATTGCCACTCAATATTTAAGCAGGTAGGCCGAGGAAAAATATTTAAAAGTAAATTGAGGCTTTTAGCCAGCACATTTGAAAATGGATTCTAGAAGCATATTATTGAAAGAAATTTTGTTTAACATAAAACTGAAGGCAATCCAGGGCTTGCTTCGGGAGCACATATACTAAAATTGGAATGGTACAGAGAAGATTAGCATGGCCCCTGTGCAAGGATGACATGCAAAATTAAAGGCAATCTGGAAAATTAAGGTTAAATGCTGTTTGTATAAAAAGTTGCATGCAAATGATAAAGGGAATGCAAATGATAAAGATTCCATAGTAATTTCTGTAAGATCTCCTTTGAGTACATAAGAGTGGGTATAGTTTTGGGAATAGTGTCTTCTTTTTTTGGAGGGGACACACATTGAGGTGCTTGGGGGACCACATGTATTGTGGGAATTGAACCCAGGTCAGCTATGTACAAAGCAAGTGTCCAACCCCAACAAGGACTAGATCTCTGGTCCCTGAGGTTTTTTTGGGGGGTAGCTGGTCTCACCTGGCAGTGCTCAGGGGATCACTCCTAGCAGTGCTGGGGACCATGTAGTGTCAGAGACTGAACTTAGGCTGGCTACATACACAGCTCGAGATCTGTCTGTTGAGTTCTCTCTTGGGCTCTTTCAGGCATTCTTCAAAGTGACAGTAGACAGGACAGTAGGAGGGTGCTTGCTTGCACACAACCGACTTGGATTTGATCTTTGGCACCCCATATGGTCTCCTGAACCCACCAGGGGTGATTCCTAAGTACAGAGCAGGAGTAATCCCTGAGCACTGCCAGGTATGACCCACAAACAAAAACCCAAAATGTGCAGATGGGACATTCATTAAAATCAGACTACAAAAAACTTTAAATATATGAGGTAACAGTATCAATAGTTAAAAGGCATTGCCTCTTTTTTCTTTTTCTTTTTTTGAATTTTTGGGCCACAGGGGTTACTTCTGGCTATGCAAATCAGAAATCGCTCCTGGCTTGGGGGACCATATGGGATGCCGGGGGTTCGAACCGTGCGGTCCATGCTAGGTTAGCATGTGCCAGGCAGATGCCCTACTGTTTGCGCTACTGCTGTGGCCCCAGGCATTGCCTCTTAACACACATAAAAAATCATATTGACCAACAGCCTAACTTGTTGATCTTTCTATGGCACGCATCAACACAGCATTGAAATACTGAACATTTTTTTTTTTTTGACTTTGGACCATACCTAGTGGCATTCAGAGGTTGCTTCTGGCAGTGCTCAGGGCTCCTGCGCATAGAGCCTCCGCCTTTTGCCCACATCGTGCAAAACTATTTTCAAATCATTTGAGCTTGCTAAAGGGCTTTTCATGTTTCCCTGATAAACACCTCAGACAACAACTGGATCTTGACTCAACATAAGATTAAAGAAAGTTAATCCCCTTGCCTATGATCAATGTCTCAGGTTGCACTCGCAACTGAGAGATCTAATACTCACTCCCCTAATGGGTCTGGTAGCTAAGTAGGATAAAAAACAAATGAACAAAAAACAGAAAAATTTTAAGTAACATGGAAAGACATGCTATGAAAAGAACAGAAGAGAAATAACTGAAAATCTTTTTCAAAAATAGAATCTTTTTTTTTTTTTTTTGGGTTTTTGGGCCACACCCAGTGACGCTCAGGGGTTACTCCTGGCTATGCGCTCAGAAGTCGCTCCTGGCAGGCACGGGGGACCATATGGGAACCGGGGGATCGAACCGTGGTCCATCCAAGGCTAGCGTGGTAAGGCAGGCACCTTACCTGTAGCGCCACCGCCCGGCCCCCAAAAATAGAATCTTGGGGCCAGAGAGATAGCACAGTGGTAGGGTATTTGCTGTAAATGCAGAAGGATGGTGGTTCAAATTCCAGCATCCCATATAGTCCGTCCCCCCCTCACATCCCCCCCAGCCTGCCAGGAGTGATTTAAGAGTGCAGAGCCAGGAGTAAACCCTGAGCACCACTGGGTCTGACCCAAAAACTGAAGAAGAAAAAAAAAAAAGAATCTTTTGGGGCAGAGTGGTAGTATAGTGGGGAAGGCACTTGCTTTCTACATGGCAGACCTAGGTTTGATCACTAGTATTCCATAGGGTCCCACGAGCACTGCCAGGAATGATAACCAAGTGCAGAGCTAGGACTAACCAAGCAAGAAACTGAGGTTCATGCTAAGTACACGTGGCCACCACCTGATTAAGGAGTAAAAGAGTCAGAGTCACTGCTGAACATGGCTGGGCCCGGAAACTCACCATATTCACAGGACTGCTGTAAGTCTGAAATGATTCGGAGGATGTTATTCATTAGATTGGACCTTTGCTCATTCTCTAGAATGCTGCCAGTTGAAGGATATGCTGAATCAATGTATGTTAAATCTGACAAATAGATACCTGAAAAGGAAAGCAGATAAATGATGTTGGTAGTTTGGAAAAGGACAAAAGGAGGACTCTCTAGCTCTTAACAAAGTAATTAGAATATACTGTCTTTATTATCATGCTGCTTTGCCAGTTCATGTCTACTGAAGTCTAATTTCAATCTTGAAGGTAGGAAGGGACATGAGAATTATGTTTTCTGTAAATGTCGGGTCTGTATGTATGTTGTTTGGGGACCACATTCGGTAGTGCTCAAGGACCATGTAGTTTCCTAGAATGCACCTTAAGCTACAGCATACAGAGCCTGCACTCAGTCCATTGAATGCTTTCTGGTTTGTACTGGAGGCTGAAATTAGAAGCTCTGGCTCCCCCAGGCCCTACTGTAAAACCTCTCCCAACTAGCCCCATACGCTCTGCACCATAAGCACCTGCTCTCCTTCACAGCCATGGGTCCCTGGAACCCGTAACAGGCACACGGGGACTAGCATAGGCTAGTGATTGCCTCCTGGTGTCTCCGCCCAGTTTCCCTGAGTTGAACATGATCACCACTTGAGCCCTAATGACCCTGAACATATCTCCTTCCAATAGTAAAGATCTGCTTAAAAGCTGATAACTAGATTTCTGAACTAGTTCATGGGATACTAGTTCACCCCCACCTCACACTTCTCTGTAGGAATAAAACACCCAGTAATCTGGCTGTACTTCAAAGCATGCAAAGCCACTTGATTCCAACAATGTACACATAAACATGTGTAGGACAACTACAGCCAGAGATGAAAATATACTTTCCTACTTTGATATCATGTTTTGTTTGTCTCCTGGCCAATCTCGTGATCCCTTTCTGCCCATCTAATATTTCGCTCAGGGGTCAATGGTTCTCACAGAAGCCAAGGAAGGAGTTAACAGGCATTAGAGAGGGAAATCTGAAGCTTGATGATGCTGAAAGCCATGGACAATGCCAGCAGTTGGCTGGAACATAGTCGTGCCAGTATCCACATTTTTTTTTTTTTGGTTTTTGGGCCACACCCAGTGACGCTCAGGGGTTACTCCTGGCTATGCGCTCAGATGTCGCCCCTGGCCTGGGGGACCATATGGGGCACGGGGGATCGAACCACGGTCCGTCCAAGGCTAGCGCG
>PVKC010036809.1:0-13139 GCA_004027635.1 Crocidura indochinensis
AAGAAGTCCAGGCTGTCAAAGCATCCCGGATGGGGGCTGGGGCTGGGCGTCTGCAGAACCCAGGAGTTCCAGGACTAGCTGAGCAGACATCACAGCTCAGTGCTCCCTGGCCTTTAAGCACTCACCATGACTTAGTCCACCAAAGGAATCACAGAGCCCACTAGGGACCCCAAGGTTTAGAGATACAGCTTAGCCACCCCATAGCGTCATGACTTTGAGTGTCTCAGAGCCTTGGGATCTTTGCAAGGGAGATGAAGGAGCCCTAGGAATAGTAGAGTTAAGGCAGGACTCCTGTTAGGTCTCATATACCACATGGTGGCTGAAACGCCCCCCTCCCTGGGATGATAGAGGGGGACATTAAAAATCAAATGGAGGGGCCGGGCCGGAGAGATAGCACAATGATAGGGCGTTTGCCTTGCATGAGGCCGACCGGGGAGGAACCTGGTTCCATTACTGGCATCCCATATGGTCCACCAGCCTGCTAGGGGTGATTTCTGAGTAGAGAGCCAGGAGTAACTCCTGAGCACCACTGGGTGTGGCCCACCAACCAACCAATCAATAAATAAAGTTTAAAAAAATTAAGTGGATATGAAGAATTGGGAATAAGCTTGAGAAACACTTTTGAAAAGAAGCCAATATGCTTTCTTCCTTCTATTTACAGTATTTCGAGGGGAACCCTCAGCAGTACTTAAGGGCTTTGCATTCTGGGTCACGTTCAGTGGCACTCAAGAAATCAAGTGATGCAGGGGATCAAAGCCAGGCTCCTTCATACAACACACTCAGCTTCCAGAACCATCTCTCCAGCACCTCTTCTTGCCCGTTTAAAGAGGAGGAATTATTCGGGCTGGAGCAATAGCATAGCAAGTAAGGCATTTGTCTTGCATGTGACTGACCAAGATTAGATCTCTGGCATCCCATATGGTCCCCCAAGCCTGCCAGGAGCAATTTCTCAGAGCCAGGAGTAACCCAGGGTGTGGCCCCAGGACAAAAAATAAATAAAAAGTAAAAGTAAAGAGGAGGAAGGGAATAGAGAGATAGTACAGTGTATAGGGTGTTTGCCTTGCATGCAGCCAATCTGGGTTTGATCATCGTCATCCTATGTGGTCCCAACACTGCCAGGAGACATTTCCGGACACAGAGCCAGGAGTAAGTCCTGAGCATTGCTGGTTGTTGCCTCCTCCCCCTCCCCCAAATTCACAGCCCCCTACCCACTATGAGCCATACGATAAGGAGTGGCCCATTTATAGTGGGATGGGGCCAGATCCGTATTATAGCAGGTAGGATACTTGCCTTATACCCAGCCTACCAGATTCAATCCCCTACATCCCATATAATTCCCCAAACCTACCAGGAGTAATTTCTTGGCACAGAGTTAGAAGTAATCCCTGAGGATCTCTGGGTGTGGTCCAAAAAAAACAAATGATCATGATATAAATGATATAGGGAGCTAGCTCAAACGGTTGACAAATGAGGAGCCAGAGCAATAACACAGCTGGTAGGGCATTTGCCTTGCATGCAACAAACTCATGTTGGTCCCCAGCATCCCATATATACTCCAAGCCTGCCAGGAGTAAATTCTGAGTGCAGAGCCAGGAATAACCCCTGAGTGCTGCTGAGTGTGGCCTAAACCAAATTTAGAAAAAGAAAAGAAAAGAAAAGACAAGGAAAGAAAAGAAAAGAAAGGGTTGACACATAAGGCCCTATGTGGGTTCCTGGAACTTTATTCTTTGCAATAACATGGGTATGGATGGCATGGGCACCCTAACTGGTGATCCCATCTGCCCCCTTACCAGACACAAGCACTGAATTATCACCTGCACTAAGCTGAGTATAATGTGGGAGCGCTTCCTCCACCAAAAAAAAAAAAAGATAAATGAAAAAGATCCTTGTCTGGTATTTGTTGGCAGCTTGCCTCTCTGTGTCTGTCCCAGGACCTCACAGGACACATGCTTAATTTCCAAGGTGGCTCTGCAGGTTAGCAGATTAGTTCTGGATAAGATGCTTTGGCAAGGTGCCCAGCATGCAGGAGACTAGAGAAAGTGTCCTTTCTCACTCCACATGGGCTCCTCTCCCCACATGGCAGCAAACAAAACCCACTGGAGGGCAGACTTGGGAGCTCTTACCAAAGTACTCACACCTGAAGACAGCAACATGTCATACCCCTCTCTCTCTGTGCCCATGTGCCAGGTTTCCTCTACTTGGGCTGGGCCATTTGCTCAAGGCTAAATTGGAGACACTGAGATGCCCAGCCAGGGGTTCGAGTTTTTCCCTGTGAGTATATACAGTCCCAGGGAAGGGCTCTGGTTGGCCACCTCAGTCAGGTGAATGCTCCGCCAACCAATCACAACTGGTCAAGGGTGGAGTATTTAAAGTGGTCAGGCGATAGCACAGCAAGTAGAATGCTTTCCTTGCAATACCCAGCCAGGGTTCAATTCCCACCATTTGATAATAGATCCATGAGGACCCTGGGAGTAAACCCTGAGCATCACCTGCTATGACCCCCCAAAAAACCAAAATAAAATAATAAAATAATAAATGGTCAGACCGATGGAGGGGGAGCGGTGGCCACTACTAGCAGCTTCTCCATTGGAAAGAATAAAATAAACTGTACCTGGTCCTTTATAAATTCACTCCCTCAAGTGGCTAGCTCGCCCTTCTAGATGCAACACTCACCTCTTCCTCCTCTCTGTGCACCCCTGCCCCACACCTGCATCTCTTCTTCTCCACCATCCCCCAGCAGAACTTGTACACCTGGATTTGAATATTCATCTTTCTGCTGGCCCCCAGCAGCACCCATCAATCCACCCCCCTGCCTGCTCTGGAGACTGCTGACCTGTGTCCCCTGGCTGGAGGCAGATGCCCCACCCTTGGTTCTTCCTGAATATCTGGGGCCTGAATGCAATCCCCATCCTCCTCCCCTGCTCCTCCTTTCCCCAAAGACCCAATGTTGCTTTTTCTTTCTCCCCTGGAGATCAAACTGAAGTCTCTTTGACTACTGCTCTCTGTTCCTGTTCCCCAACTCTGCCTGGAGAGAGGATAACAACTGGGTCCTCAGATCCTTGGGTTCTGCTGCTGACCTGGATCACCACCCCCCTGGTCCTCTTAAGCCTGTCCTGGGGTCTCTGGAAGTGGGTCCTGATACCTTCCCTTCCCCAGTATCCTGGCACTGGTGTTTGAGCCTTCTCTCCCCCTGGCCCCCAGGAGAGCACCCCTCCTTCTAGAGAGACTTGGTTTTTCTATTCCTTCTCTCCCTGCTCCCCGCCCTCTTTGGTACTGTTTAAAGCGAGTAATGTAAGTCTCAGATCCCCTCACATCATGTTAATGTTAAAGTGGGACTAAAAATAAGTCTCAGGTTGCCATAGGAACCCTGACTGTTGCTAGGTTTCGTCTGTGGGGGATTGGGAACCCTGCTTTTTCTGGCCCTGCTGCAAGCCGGCCTCTGTGGCTGTGAGAGCACCTGGGAGGACCCCACCCCTCTCCCTGGACACGGCCGCTTCCCATCCCCAAACCCACTCAAGGTGGCTGGGCCTCCGTGCAGTCTGGAAGGAAGAAAAGGCTCTACAAAGCTTCCAGGAGAAGTTTCCAAGACGGGGGAGGCAGAGGAGAAAAGGGGAGAAAGAGAAAGAGGCCAAAGAAGGAAGGAGGGAGTGGGGGTGGGGGGCAGATCAAGGGGATGGAAATGACGGGCTGGTGTGCTGTGTTCCTGGGCTATGCCAAGTCCACACGAGGGGCTCTGGGCAGTGTGTGCTTCCCTCTGCGACACTTCCTTGTCATGGTCATGCTTGGATTCAGAGAGAACGGGCAGGCCACTGGCCCGAGCCTCATGGCAGCCCCCTCTCCTTCCAGCCACACACACCACTTCTTATTGATCTTTTCCCACCTCCTGTGGGTTATGGGAGGGAGCCAACCTCATCAGCCCACACTGTCTCATTCAATTTAGTCTCCCACAGGCTAGCGATAGCATCTTCTTTGCACACTGTATTACGACATACCTGCACACTTGTGCACTGCCCTTTAGTTCTGGACAGCCACCCAAGGTTCCCCTTGGTCTGGGAAGGTGTGATTGGTGGCAGGGGAGGGATGACTTGGACAGATAAAGGTGGCTTGGGTGGGTCTTGTGTGGGGTGAAGTGGTTGTGGCAAGCACTGATGGAGTTTCTACACAGCGTGCATTTCCCAGTTCCTGATGAGCTGGACAAAAGTTTCCATCCTGGAGGAGCTTCTGTGCCACGTGTCACCCCTTCACTTTTGGTGGCCAGCACCAATGGGGCCATCAAAGGGCTCCTGACTCAGGAGGATTGAGGCCAAAGTTAACCCCAGGGTGGGAGGTGGGGCACAAGCAGGGGTGCAGCCTGGTATATGTGAGACCCTCAATTCAGTCTTTTTTTTTTGTTATTGTTTTTGGGCCACACTGGTGACGCTCAGGGGTTACTCCTGGCTATCCACTCACAAATCGCTCCTGGCTTGGGGGAACCATATGGGATGCCAGGATATCAAACCGCAGTCCATCCTAGGTTAGCGTGTGCAAGGCAAATGCCCTACTGCTTGCGCCACCGCTCTGGCCCCTCTCAATTCAGTCTTAGTCCACCCCTTCCCTGTCGGTGTGATAACTGAGTCTGGGCAACTCAGCATTGGACCATGACTGGTTCCAATTTGGGGGGAGACCCTCAAAATTTTAAATTAGAAGTAAAGATAGAGAAAACTAGAATAATGGATTAATCTATGGGGCTGTAGAGATAGTCCAGCCTCAGCCCCACTAGGAGCGCTTGCTGAGCAAGAGTGAAGGGTGACTGCCAGGTATGACACCTATATCTAGAACTCACAGAGGCTTTGTAGCTGTACCCCAGGCACGGACCCCTCTTCTGCCCACTCATGGACTGTGGTCTCAGGTAAGTAACTTCATAACTCTGAGCTTTGGCACCTTCTAGAGGGAGGCGGACAGTAGGGAAACCCACCCAGCAGGGGCATTTGGGAATGAAGTGTGGAGCCTTTCTCTCCCTAAAGGCCCACCACACTGGAACACACACTGGCTGCAGGATATCCCCCAGGGATAAAGATTGACCCCTGGAGACCCTATAAATTCGAGTCTTAGGCAGCCCTGCAGAGAAAAACAGCCATTCAAGACAGACAACTCACTCCAAGACAGGAAAGCCATTGGCTGCAGACCTTGACAGAGAACAAAGGAGGTCCCTTGCCTCTGACCTTCCTTTCCCATCCAGAGCATAGTCAACCCTCCTCAGGAGAGGAGTAGAGAAGAAACGGAATAAGCATTTGGAAGGTGGAAGGGAGATTGGAGGTGGTCCACCAAGGTGGACCCGAGGAAGCGCTCCTGGCCTGAGCGAAGCTACCAGAGCTAATTAACAGGTCCCAGGAGCACTTCCTGCTATTCTTCGGCCCTCTGGGGTCACTCAGGGTATAAGACATCTGCTGTTTCTTCCCTTGCAGGAGATAGTGTCCTATCCAGCTAGGAAGCAGTCTCAGAACGTTCCAGAAAGTTCCCTCCTCCCTCCCCCTTCCGTCTTCCTGAGCCAAGCCATGCCTTTCCCGGACTCCAGCACTTTCCTCTCTGAGATGCCTGGGCAGTGAGAAAAGGCTCTGAGAGGTGGAGTGGGGGCCATGGACATGGATGGCATAAGAGGAGCAGGCAGAAAGATGTGGAGGCAGGCACTAGAGAGATGGTACAGTGGGGAGAGCTTGCCTTGCATGCAACTGACCTGGGCCCAATCCCTGATCGCCCATAGAATCCCGACTCCCCCTAGGATTGACTCATGAATGCAGAGCAAGGAATAACCCCTGAGAACCAGTGGGTGTTGTCCCCGCAAAAAAACTAAACAAGCAAACAAAAAAAGATGTGGAGGCAGGGGTATACTAAGCAGTGCCTTAGAATAAATGGAACTTTGAAAGACACGTCTAGGAGCTGGTCTGTAATGGATAGAGGGAGATGGTGCTTGATCCAGCATGAGCCGGGGCCTGGTCACAAACATTATAAAGGTTATTATGAGGCAGGGTTTGGGGGTCACATGGGACTCTTGTGATGTCTGAAATGATGGGGCCTTTCACCCTACGTTCCTTCAGCACCCCCTGAGCTACTCACATAGTACTCACATCAGGCTTCATTTCACTTGCTACTCTAGCTCACTCAATGTTTCTTCTTGATGGCGGTAGGGGATGGATGGATGTTGGGGTACATGGGACTGCAGCAGAACAGGAGTAGAGAATGGGAGAAACCCAAGACACTTTCCAATAAAGAATGTTTACTTATTCATTCAACAACACTCCCTATACCTAAGATGCAGTCCCAGACACTTTGAAGAGGCTCCTCCTCCTTTAAAAGAAATGATATGTTGGGCTGGAGTGATGATAGTTCAATGAGTAAGCTGTTTATCTTGCATTTCATCCAATTTGATCCCTGGAGTCCTGCCAAGACTGATCCCTGATTACAGAGCCAGGAGTAAGCCCTGAGCATCATACTGAGTGTGGCCCAAATATCAAAAGGAAAAAACAAAAAATCATAGAACTAGATGGACAAAAAAATGGTTGAAGGTTGAAGAAGGTTAAAAAGCCCTGGAGAGGGTAAGTGAGGACCACAAAGCAGTGGACTGCTTAGTCTAAAAGGAGAAAAACCAGGGTTTGTAGTGTTGTAAAGTGGGGATAAGTCTGATTGTTATCCAGAGGAGCAGTAGGGAGCCTAGAAAGTGTGCCTGCAAAGCCCAATCCTGGGCTGTGGAGAGTTATTTTGCACTGCAGGGTAGAAGCTTTGAGTGGGAAAGGCCAGCTGGGATGAAAAGAATGGAGGGAAGGGTGGGTTGACCAGTTGTATGAGAAGGAGCATGTAGAATCAGGCCTAGAGACCCAGTTTCTCCACCATCTTTTTTTATTTTCCCCTCCACTTCCACCATCTTTGGAGGAAGCTAAGATATGACCTATGCTTGGGATGGCGGGAGGAAAGTCCAGTGGGCCTTAGCTGAAAGCAGATTCAGGGGACATTGACAACAGCTTTCCATTTTCTTAGCAAGAAATGGATCATGTGGTTTCTGGCAAACCCTGACCTCATGGCTGACGACACGCTATAGCCAGGCCCAGAGCTCAGCTATATGGTATGACTTGAAGATAGATGTTCTAGAAACTTAAATACTTCAGCTCTGCCTAGGAGTCACCTAAGACCACTTTGTGGGTAGACCCCAGGCTCTATACCTCCAATCCCTGAACATTGAATAGCCAGGAATGGGGAAGTCTTGGGCCCACTGAGTCTCACCCTGTTTTTCTCATACTGCTGCCTGGATTCTTCTCCTTTTTGTTTTGCTTTTTGCTTTTTGTTGTTGTTTTAGTTGTTTTGTTTGTTTGTCTTGAACTACACTCAGTGATGCTCATGAGAAACCACAGGGACTGCCAGGAATCAAACCCAAGATGCAGCCTGCCTGGAGGGCTTGTGGGCCCAGTTTACCGTAGGTTAGACCCTAAGAAGGTTGACAGCCCCAAATATATCACCCAGAATCCTGGAAAGACAGAGGATTTGTTCCTCACTCTTGAGCTAGGTGTGGAGCTAGGGGAGCACAGGCCTTACCCAGCAGGCCAGCTGCAACTTCTCCAGCCCTTCCCCTCACCGATGGGCCAGGCGGAAGATCTCTGAGAACAACCTTCTAAGAAGAGGAAAAAATAGGAATGTTTGAGCCAAGCTCAAGGTTAGGACAGTTTTCTGAGGAGTGTCTGGTGGTGGTGAAAGAAGAGAAATCCACAGATAAAATTAGGACAGGCCAAAGCAGCTAGAACCAGGGAAAGGAGCACCATGAATGGCAAAAGGCATGTAGAGAAGGTCCTGAGATGTCGGTCGGCCCCAGAACAGCAGAATGTGTGAGCTTCACGTTGAATTACACACACACACACACACACACACACACACACACACACACACACACACACACTCACTTGACAAACACAACCAATAGCAAAGGTGTAGGAAAGCAGCCGTTGAGTCATTTAAGAGTCCATTGCCAGTGGGCAGTGTGGGAACCCTGGGAATGAGTACAGGAGGAGAGGGGTCACTGCCCTCCTGCTCAGTTTATCACAGTCCCATTGGTGCAGTGAAGTGCTAGGAAGTCAGAGAGAGCAATCAATCAATCAATCATTCAATATAAATAAATAAAGTTCAAAAAAAGATAGCAAGAGAAGGGACAAAGGGAAAAAAGGCAAAGGAAAAAGAGTGGGCCTTCTGGAGGCTTCCTTCTGCTTTTATCTCCTACCTCCAGGTATCCCATTATCTATTTTGACTGCCTCTTTTCATGGCAAAACTAAATTCACCAGACACCCCACCTTTCCACCACTACTGTAACAGATCCTCTGGCCCTTCTGCCATAAACAAGAGTCCCTTCTGCAGTTCATTCAGTGGCTACCTCTTCTTGAACACATTTTTACATCAGTGGTTTTGCTGCTGGGAAGCGTCTTTTGGAAGAAACAGGTCTGGTAGATGAACCTGTTCAGGCCTGAGCTCCATTGCCACCGTGGGAGTTAACAATTGATTGATTGTCCATGGGGAGTCTCCAAACAGAGGCTCTTTTGCAGCAGGGTCCCCAGAGAGGGCAAGTGACACCAGGTAATACCTGGTGGTGACAGATCTCTAAGCCTGAGTTTCCCCCTTCAAGTCCTGGGTCCATCTTCATTCTTTCATTGTCCTTGACAGCTCCAGAGAACATGCCATCAGCTGTGCACAGAGATCATTGGTCTATGCATCTTGGCAGTGGCTGGGTGTGGTTCTTTCTGAATCATTCCTTCACACCACCCCATCCTCCCTGGAGCATTATTGGCAATAACAATGGCGTCTGTGTTCACCTTATACCACTAGATGTTCTGATATGCATTGTGAAATACTGGCTACCATCAAGCCGATCCCCAGAACCTTCTTCCCTACTTGGTTGGGTTGTAAGAAGGCTGATGAGCAAGCAGGATGATTGATTGCCAACCGCAGTCGCCATGCTGTGCCTCAGACCTCCAGCACACATTACACCAGAGCTTTTCCCTTGGACAAATGCAGGTCCCACTGTCCCTCATTCCCAGGCATTTCCCGGCAGTCAGATCTTCTCTCCACCTCTCTGAGTTTGCAATTCCATGTTGAGTGATCAGATTGGCTATTGTCCTGTGTGTCTGGTTTATTTCACTTAGTATGGTATTCTCTGGGTTCAGGCGTCTGTCTCAAATGGAAAACTTTTCTTCTTTTTTAATTTGTAGTCTGTATCTGGTGGTGCTCAAGAACTACTCCCACCTCTGTGCTTGGGTCTCCCTCCAAGGAGTGCTTATGGGATGATGTGGTTCGGGGAATGGAACCTGAGTGTATCCCAAGTACATGTGTTCCAGCCCTTTGATTCATCTCCTCGGCCCCAAGATTTCCTAAAGGCTCTGTTGCATCTACAGACCATATTTTCTTCACAGACACATCCATGGAAGGACACTCTGGTTGTTTCTGTATCTTGGCTGTTCTGAACAGTGATGCAGAGAATGTGGGTGACATGGATGGAAATATCTCTTTGAGACCCTGATTTCATTCCCTGCAGTTATATGCTTCAGCGTGCCATTGCTGGATCCTATGTCAAGTCTCTTGCATACTTTATTTTCAGGATTTCCACACTGTTCACCATTTCCCAGTTAACCTAGTTTATCTTCCTCACCAACGGCACCCCACCTCTCCTCTACACCCTAGCCAACCTGGCCGTCTTTTGTCCTCTTGATAATAGATATTTGAACAGGAAGAAAGGAAAACCACGTGATCAACTCCATGGAGAAAAAGTGTTTGACAGAGTTCAACACCCATTCATAGTAATAATAGTATATATGTAAAATAAAGGCCTCAGTCAAGTAGGTAGAGGAGGAATTTTCTTCAATAGAATAAAGGCAATGTTCTAGAATCTAGACTCTCACAGTGCAATAATTATCAATGGGGAACAAATGCTAGTCCTGGCTAGGACAAGACCAAGCAGGAGACAGAGATACTTACTGTCACCCCCACTATTCTACCCAATCCTGGAAGTCAGGATGGAGCATCTGGGAAGGAGAAAGAGATGAGTGCCCAGATGGGTAAAGAAGGAGCATTATCTCTGTCTCCTAGTCTGCCTACAAAATTCAAAGATGCAACAAGAAATACCTGTTAGAACTAGCAAAAAGTACTGGTAGAGTTGCAGGGCAAAGAAATAAAACTCTTTGTTTTTGTTGCTGTAGATAAACAATTACCAAAAAGAAGAAAATAAAGAAATAATACAGTCTGGATGGCAATGAACTTAATTTGGAGCAATAGCACAGTGGATAGGACATGTGCCTTGCATGCAGTAGACCTGGGTGCCAGGAATAATCCCTGAGCACAAAGCCAGGCGTAGCCTTAACCATCACCAGGTATTGTCTCCCCCAAAATTATAGAGGGATCAAAGTAACATTATAATAGCTTTTCAGAAATTCCAGGAAGAAAATCAAAGTGGACACAGATGAATGGAAAGACACCCCATCTTTATGAATGGGGAGAATGATTACCACTTAAAGGTGTGTAGTGTCCCAAATCTATAGATTTGTAGATTCAGTGCAATCCTTGTCAAAAATCTCATGATTTTTGTTTTGTTTTGTTGTTTGGGTCACACCTGGCAGCGCTCAGGGGATCATATGGATGCCGGGATTCGAACCATCGACCTTCTGCATGAAAGGCAAATGCCTTACCTCCATGCTATCTCTCCACCCCCCCATGACTTATTTTATAGAAGTTTTAAAAAGTTAGAAATTTAGGGACTGGAGAGATTGATGGAGGTAGGGCATTTTTGCCTTGCATGCAGAAGGACGGTGGTTCGAATCCCAGCATCCTATATGGTCCCTGAGCCTGCCAGGAGCAATTTCTTAGAGCCAGGAGTAACTCCTGGGTGCTGCTGGGTGTGACCTCCCCCCCGAAAAAAAAGTTAGAAATTTATATAGCACCACAAAGGATCTCAGACAACACTAGAGCAAGAAAAACAACACTGGCGACCTCACACTTGCTGGCTTCCAGCTATGAAAAACAGTATGGTCCTGCCATAGCAGCAGACACAGTATAATGGAACAGGGTCATGCATTGCAGAATAAATGCACAGTGCCAAGAACATACGATGGTAAAGGCAGGCTCTCCCATAAGTGGTTTTGGGAAAACTGGACAGCCACATGCAAAAGAATGTAAGTAGACGTGAACTCACACCATATCAAAGAATTCCTTCAAAATGGATTAAAGACTCGCCTGTAAGAACTAACCATAGCAGTACGAGAGGAAAATATGAGGAAAACTCTTCTTAACGTTGGTCTGGGCAGTGATTTTGTTTGCTTTTGTTTCAGAGACCACACCCAGCCATACTCAGGGACTATTCCCAACCCTGTGATCAGGGAAACATGTGATGCTGGAATCAAACCTAAGACTACTGCAAGTAAAGCATGCATTCAGTTCACTGAGCTATCTCTTTGACCCTGATCAATGGGGGAATGTGACCTCAAAAGCATGGACAACTGACACAAAAACAAACGTCTCTGCCCAGTTAGGAAAGCAGTCAACAGGCTGGAAAGGCAGCTTATGGCATGAGGGGTGCAATTTATAAGCCATGTATTTAATGAAGAGACAGTTTCCACACACATCAAGGAACTCAAACAGCTCAATAAAGGGAAAACCCCACATACATCAGTTTTGTTTGTTTGTTTGTTTGTTTTGGGGCCACACCCGGTGACGCTCAGGGGTTACTCCTGGCTATTCACTCAGAAGTCGCTCCTGGCAGGCACGTGGGACCATATGGGGAACCCGGGGATTGAACCGCGATCCGTCCTAGGTTAGCGCAGGCAAGGCAGGCACCTTACCTCCAGCGCCACCGCCCGGTTCCCTATACATCAGATTTTAAAATGAATAAGGAGGGCTGGGCCATAGTGTAGAACTAAAGGCACATCCTAGTATGAGAATGACCCAGGTTCAATTCCTGGCACCAGGCAGTTCCCCAAGCATCACTGGGGCAACTGTGAAGGTCCTCAGAGCACTATCAGGTGTGGGTCTGGAAGTCCCCAGCACTGCCTGGGGTAGTCTCAGGTAACCACTGACACCAGAAGACACAAACAACTCTTCTTCATCCATTAACATTGTTGGCTGATAATCATTGATGGCCACCATCACTACCACCCCCCCCAGCCTCCTGAGCACCACTTGGAAGCCCCAAAATATAGAAGGAAAAATTCACAAAGAACCTAAACAGACTTTCCCCCCTAAGAGGCCCTACAAATGGCCAACAGACATGTGAAAAGGTCCCCATTCTCAGAGGAAGATTGCAATCAGAGTCACCACAAAGAAGTGAACTCACACTCTCTAGGACAGTCAGTCTGAAAGAACCAGAAATGTGTGCACATACCCATGGGGGCGAGGATGTGGAGGAAAGGGAGAGCTCATGCACCATGGAGGGAGTTGATGGAAATCAGAAGCAACCACTATAGAGGTTCCCTCAAATTTAAAAGAAGGTCCCACCCCATGAGCTAGCAAGTCACATAGACACATGTTGCATAAAACCAGGTCTCAGAAACATCTACACCCATAGGCTCACTCAGCAATATTCTCTCTAGTCAAGAGAGAGGAATCAGAGCTGGTGATATAGGACAGAGGAGAATGGGAGAATGTGTTTGCTCTACACAGGCTGACCTGAGTTCAATTCCCAGAACTCCACAGGGACCCCTTAGCTCTGCTAAAACTGAGCATTGTGCACAGAGCCAGAAATAGGTCCTAGACAAGCTAGGTGTGACAAAAGAAGGAGGAGGAGGAGTAAGAGGAAGAAGAAGAAAAAGAAGAAGAAAGAAGAAGAGGAAGAGGCGGGAGGAGGAGAAGAATAAGAAGATGAAGAGGAAGAGGAAGGAGAAGGAGGAGAAGGAGAAAGAATAAAATGATGGAAGAAAGAAGGAAAAGAAGAAAGGAAGAAGAGAAGAAAGAAGAAAGAAAGAAGAAAGAAAGAAGAAGAAAGAAGAAGAAGAAAGAAGAAAGAAGAAGAAGAAGGAAGAAGAAGAAGGAAGAAGAGAAGAAGAAGAGAAGAAGAAGAAAAAGAAGAAGAAGAAGAAGAAGAAGAAAAAGAAGAAGAAGAAGAAGAAGAAGAAGAAGAAGAAGAAGAAGAAGAAGAAGAAGAA
>PVKC010036810.1:0-13117 GCA_004027635.1 Crocidura indochinensis
TGCCAAAAGAGTGATTGATATTACTTCTGCCAGCCCCCTTTTGCCTGTCTATAAAAGAAGGCACATTCCCCATTAAAAAGCCTTTGACCGGATTTTTCGCCTTGGGCCTCTTTCTTTATTAACCTCTCCAGATTCTTTACAGGTGTGGTGTGCTCTAAGTCCTGCAAAATAAAGATGTGGTCGTCCAGAAGCCTCTCGTTGACTCCTCGCTGGCCGGGCCCTTCCGGAGGCTTCCAGGATGCCCACATTTTGGCGCCCAACGTGGGGCTCGAACCCACGACCCTGAGATTAAGAGTCTCATGCTCTACCGACAAACCCGGGGAGCAATTCTTAGAGGATACAACCAGTTAATGCTGGTGGGAGGACAAGCAGAAAGAACTAGGATGATACTGTGGACATAACTTGCAATGATCAGAATAGAAGAGTTTGAGCAAAAGTAGGCTCTGGGTCCAAAACTGGGGCTGCAAAGTTGCTTAGGGACTACCAGTCGCAATTAAGGCAAGCATCAACAGATGTGGCCACTAAAGAAAGCACATCCCAGAACCAGCATAAAGATTATTCTCTCTTCTTGTTATGCCCTCCAGCTGCTTCTACTGACAAAACTAAACATTTATCTTCTGTAAAGGAGAAAGGTTGATAAAAGTTCTGTCCATTTCACAGAGCAAATACTGAAGGACCAATCTGGAACTTAGAGATAAAAAGAACAGTTTACTGAAAGGGTAAAACACAATAAAAAAAAAATTGGAACCAGTTACAGTATCTTCCAGCTCTCTGTTTACTTATCTACAATATGAAGAGTGCAGTGGTGATATAAATCAAAAGTGAATCAACATGAACACATGCACACAGCAGGCCTTTCAATAAAGTTCTTTCATTCAGTCTCTTATCCTTATAACGTCATTGAGGAAAACGTCAATGCAAGAATAAAAAGCTGTCCGTATACTTTAAAAATTGTCTTGATTTGTTTGGTTTGGTTTTGTTTATTTTGGGCCACACCCAGTGACGCTCAGGGATTACGCCTGACTATGTGCTCAGAAATCGCTCCTGGCATGGGAGAACATATGGGATGCTGGGCTATCAAACTGCCGTCCTTCCTGGGTCAACCGCATGCAAGGCAAGTGCCCTACTGCTGTGTCATCACTCTGGCCCCTTGACTTTGTTTTTCTATATAGTGTGTTTTGAGTGTGTGTGTGTGTTTTCATGACAAGGTCCTGTTTTCTTATCTAAGCAACAGCCTGAGCAATGGTCCTTGGAAAAAGGGATGGACAGACCAGTGCTCAGAGATCACTCCTGTCTGGGATGAACCTTAAGTAACTGTGTATAGGACAAGTGCTTTAACATCTGTACCATCTCTCTAGCATAGAGTACTTTTTTAAAAATTGGGTTTCATTATGCTCAAGTTCTCATGCTCTGAGTTTGTCGCATTACAAAGGGAGTAATAAATGGGATAAATGCATGTTACTGTTTAGCACAAGTTTGGGAGTTGGGAAAGTTGGAGGGTCTGTTGGAAAACTTAGTAATTCTGCTATTGTTTGGGGTCACTAAGCAGTGCTGGGTTTATGTCTGGTTTTGTCCTGGGGAAGAGGAAGATTACTCATAGCAGTGCTCAGAAAAATTTGTAGTGCTGGAGAACCAACCCAAGCCTTTAGCATACTCAGTCCACTACGCTGTCCTTCCAGTCCTGTAATTTTGTTATTGTTGTTGCTATTGTTGTCATAGTTGTTTTGGTTTTGTGTTTTTGAATTTGCTATGGTCTGTTCTGAGACCAGAAACTTAACTCTTGATGCTATCAATTAACACAGATTAATAGTGGTTTCATTATATCTCTTCATTTAAAGTCATTTTCCAAGAGCTTAATATCCATAATATTAGATTAAATAAAAAACTTAGTGTCTTTAGACACAAGGACAACAGATGTGCTGATCACAGAACAGCACTGGGAACCTATTAGAATTTACACAAATATTTGCTATTCCTGCCTTTATTACTTGGAAAAATGGAACAGGAATGAAAAGACCTCGGAACCAGCTACCAGCCCTACTGACTACCAAACGCCAAACAATCGTATCCTGTGTGGCCTTCATTTTTGCTGCTGCTCCTTCCTGTCCCACATTTTAAATAAAACTTAATTCCTTACCTAATTTTTTGCCCAATTCCTTACCTATTTTCTGTTCTGAAAAAGAACAGTTTCAAAGCACGCAATGGTTTTGCCTACCCTGTAGATGGTAAAAGCAGAGGAAGCTGCAAAGCAATATTTAGGGGATAACTCAATATCAGCATGAACCAGGCTTACCCAAAGCCATAGTAAATTGTAAATAGTAAAGTTATAGTAAATTGGGAGACTTGGAGTAGTTTATTCTTCCAATACTTCCTCCTTAATATCAGCCCTTTAGCAGCATCCTACTCTTCCATTCCATTCTGATCTGGAATGGAATGAGAAGCGCTCCCCTGCAAGATCTCATGGGAAATGGGTCCATGTATGCATGGAACTTTTCCCAGGGTCCTTAGCCCTCACCTCTGACTTGCTAGGTGATCTCTAGATTGTTGCTCATGGTAAGCAGAAGTATCCACCTAACACAGAGGAGTGCCTTGTTGCACAGAAAAGTAGTGGGTGTGTTAGCAAAAGAGATACCTCCATGAAGGGTAATGGGATCAGTAATCACCCAAAGACTTGCTCTCAGAAGGCTTCCTGATCCAGGTAGTGATTGTGCGACCTACAGGATGGTCCACAGTAACCACAAGGCTTAAGATAAATTGTATTGGGTTCTACTTAACTTCTCAAACGTTGGAATCAGATTGGACACCACCATCTTCATCTCTCACTCTACTTTGCCTTTCATGTCATAGTGCTATTTATTGCAACTAATGTCAGAAGCTGGTTTTGCAATTATGTAACTTCACCGGTAAGGAAGCAAATGCTTAATAAGGATTTGATAACTTGTCTTAAGCTGGTGTCCCAAGTTGATGTGGAGTCCAACCAAAAATAATAATGTTGCTGTCCTTTTCTTAAATGTATTAGTTGAGGAGCTAAAAATGTTTGTTGGTCTGAGGAGTTAAAGGATTATATACCTTTAAAAGTGACACTTCTTTGAGGAAAAGCAACAGAGGGCATATGATTAAAAGCTCATCATCACTTATCATTAGGAAAATCCAAATCCAGACAACAGTGAGGATGGCATATGTGAAAAATATTGGGAACAATTTGTGTGGTGAGGATATGGTGTGAAAGGCAAAGTCATCCACTGCTGATGGGAATATTACCTGACCCAAACTCTATGAAAAACATTATGGAGGGTTCTCGGTAAGCCAATACTCTATCTGCCATCTGACTCAGCAATCCCACTTTTGGGTATCAATCCTCAGGGCATAAAAACACTTATCCAAAAGAATGTATACACAGCACTATTCATTGAAGCACTCAGTAAAACAGCTAAGAGTTGGAATCAACCTAGATGTCCAACAAAAGACAAGTGGATCATGAAGATGTGGTACATATACACAATATATATACATATATACATAGCTTTTGGTAATGATGCAATTATACGATTTTCTGCCACTTGGATGGAACTGGACGATATACTGAATGAAGTAAGACAAGAAGGGTAAATTCAGGATAATATCACTTGTATGTGCTATTTAGAATAACTTCATGAAGAAATGGAATGGTTGAAATGAAAGTTGTCTTGAACACTCTTGACCCCAGAGTACAGTTGAGGAGAAGGAAAGAAATTGACTGGAGAAAAAACAAATATGAAATAATGGGGGTAGGGGCCACGTGTTTCAGGTGCATTGGTGGTGTTTAAAAAAAAGGACAGAACTAAATATCCAAACCAAAGTCAAAAACAATAGAATCATGAGACCCAAACTTTTAACAATCAGTACTTAAAATGACCTGTCATGTGATGGCATGGGATGCACTCTGGAAACATTGGTAGAGGGAGGTTCACTGGTGGTGAGACTGAACCTGATACATTGTATGTCTGAAATCCAACAAAGAAGAACTTTGTAAATCACGTTGGTTTCAATAAAATATTTTTTAAAAAGTGCTAAAAGTGAGCAAAGTTTAGCAAGATATATTAAAGTAGAGAGAAATGTTTGAATGCTTATAGTACTACCAAAAAATGGCACAAAGATAAATGGATTATCTCTTAAAATATCATATAAAATATCATATAATATCAAGTAATATTAATAATAGTTTCTTAAGAGGTTTTGAGGTTATTTTATTATAATTAAAAATGATTTTCTTAGTAGTTTCCAAATAACGCATGGCATTCTCCAATCAGAGGAAAAAGACTTAGCAAGTCATTTTTATGTCCTTTTATTTCCTTACATTCACCTTAAATTTTCTTGACATTTGATTTCAAATGAAACATAGGGAACAATTTTGAGTATTTAAGCTTCACTCACCCCCCCCCCAAAAGCAGCTAGGTGGATTCAAAGTTTTACTTCATGTACCTACAGTCTCCCAGTAGTCTTATTTCTCAATCAGAATTTGAATAATCTTTACAGCTCGTATTCCCCTAAACTCAGATGTAATGACTCAGTGGATTGAGAAAGAGAAATAACAGCTGCAGTTCATCCCGCTGTGCTATTCAGTAATGACAATGTTATACCACATTAGCAATTGTGACATTAATAAAAAGAAGCCCATAGGATTAACCAAAGACAGCTGACTTTAGTCAAATGTAGGTCAGGCTTTGTTTGCTCAGAAGCGAGTAATACATTCCCAGGTAAGTGCTCTCATGTGTCACACATATATGTCAGGAGCATAATTTCAGCCCCGCTAAATGATTCACATTTTTAGATTTCTGTAAGCCATTTTTGAATTATTGTTAAGCATTTAATTCCACTGCCAGGCCTATAGGCTTCTTTAAATTATTAACTTATGTGACATTACAGCATGTTTTTCCTTTAGGCATCACTTAAAAACACGTTGGAGAATTATGTATTTACCTTACAGATATTGAGCTCTTACTACAAGAGGCTCGTGTTTTACCCCTAATTTATAGCATAATTATAGGGGATATAGTGTTGATAGCTAAGCTAGCCAACTATAATCACAAAGTCCTCATTGCCACAGGAAATGTCACTGTAAGACTAACGTGAATTTTGCATTCTTAATCAAGTCTTTGAATAGACTTCATCCAAACAAATACAGAACCACACAATTCTAAGATGTATTTTAAAATAAGAACACTTTGGAAAACAGTTTAGCAGTTTCTTAAATATCAGACACATTCTTACCATTAAGATCCTAGGTATTTATCTAAGAAATAAAACCATATGTCCCCAAAAAGAGTCACACAAAAATTGTCATAGCAGCACTGCTCATAATACTCAAAACTCACAATAATTCAAACCAACAAGCTGATGACTGAAAGAACAGAGGCAGATTCACACCCTAGAACACTCAGCAATAAAAAATAAAGGAAATCCAGATCTACGCAAAAATCCTGGGCAAATTTCTAAACACTGACTTAATACGTTGTTCTTGATGTACAAAAGAATTTATATTGAATGATTTCATTTGTTAGCAATTTTAGGACCATTAAAATAAATCTTTGATGACAAATTACAGTGGCATCTATGGTGTACCACTTGTGTCTAGAAGAAGCATAAGAGCATTTTATGGCTGATACAAAGTTCTAGATCTCATGAGTAAGATTAAGTCTCTCTCTATATATGTTTATTTATGTATATATGTACATATATGCCACTATATGCCTAAAAACTGTATGTAAATTATATCTCACTAAATAAATGTGTGTTCTAGAACATCTTTAATTTTATCCTTAGTTATGTGAAATATCTTTATTAAATACATATAATTGAAAAATATTATGAGATCTTTAGCTATAAGCAAAAGAGATGTCAACTAGAAGAGTTATTGGTCCAATATTATCCAAGAAGTTCATAAACAGCATATTTAATGAATGGCAAAACTAAGGGGGGGTGTTCTGTTTATGACTGAAACACAACTACAATCATGCTTGTAATCATGGTGCTTAAATAAAGATTTCATAAAAAAATTTGTGTTTATATTTTGAAAACTATCAGTGGGTATAAAAGCAAGTGAGTACTTTAAACTAGTTTATATTATATAAATCATTTGAATTTATAGTTCTTAGTGAAGTTTAGCTCCTGGCTCTGCTCTCCAAAATCTCTCCTGGCAGGCTCCAGGCACCATATAAAATGCCCATGATTGAATCTGAGTTGGTCCCAGGTAGCGTGCAAGGCAAAAGTCCTACCACTGTGATCTGATTCCAACCTCATCAGCTCATTTTTCTAACATAACTTGCTTCTCTAATTCACAGCTTTGGTTTTGGTTTGCTTGTTTTTTAAGTACTGCAGATTCCAACTGACTTTATGGATTTTAGTATCATTCTCCTTTAATCCATTTATAATAGCAGTTAGAATATTAATCTTTAATAGCAGGTTAGTGTTTCATGCAATATGTTACAGTTAGAGTCAAAGCAATCTGTTCGGCATTAAAAGACTAGCATTGGTCTGAAGTCTATCTGTTCACCATTCGACCTAATCCCATGTGAGCTTTTTCTTCAGTAATCTTTAGTTTACAGAACTCTGCACTGAGGTAGCTCTTCTATTTATGCCACTGGCTCTTCTATTTATGCCACTGGTTCTTTTCTAATATTGTCAGTTTAAACTTAATATAACTTTATTCCACTTTATCATAACCAACTGTAATTTTCAAGACCCATTCTAGCTATTTACTTTCCTGTAATGAAAATACTTTATATAACTGATCCAGGGTAAACGTTTTTTATTATAAATACTCGTGTCATATGTCTATTTTTTCATAATCATCACTTTTCATATTGTGTAATAACTTGGATTGCAGTTTCAGAGATAAGCATATAGCTTTAAAACTTAGCTCTATATGGGGCTGGAGATATAGTACAGTAGGTAAGGCACTTGCCTTATATGCAACTGACCTTGGTTTGATCTCCAACATCTCAAAGGTCCCCGAAGCATTTCCAAGGATGAGTTCTGAATGCCATGAATAGCCACTGAGCCTTGCTCAATGCTCATTGTGGTCCCAAAGCAAAGCAATTCAAAGCATTATAACTCTAACTATAATAATTCAGGCAGATTACCTCATCTCTATGCTTCTATTAAAGACAAAATAATAATTGCCTTTAATTGTATGTGGAGATGTTGGTGTGTAGGAAAGTGTGGTACATAGTGTGTGGGAAAATAATGTATCTTCACACCTTAAAATATGACACACATTTTTAAATTTCAATTCATATTTATTCCAAAATCTGATAGGTAAAAGAGAATAAATTCTCTAAGTGTTGAACTATGTCTCAAGAAATGAGAGAGCTTACAAATAAAAAATGTTTAAGGGCTCTCAAGATATATCAGAATGTTAGAAGTAGATAACTTTTGCTGCAATTTTCAAAATGAGCTATACATTAGGTTTTTTATAAAACTGCCAAAAATATTGATATTTTAGACAGGAAGAGTCTAGTGAAAAGGAAAATTGAAAACTAAGTAGTAGAGCTATCAACCCCCTCTGTGCACGTGCACACACACACACACACACACACACACACACACACACACACACACACACACTCATACCACATGTCCATACCATAATTCACATAAATACTTAAAGGTGCTTCCTTCATAACAGTCAAAAGCTAGGGAAAATCAATTTCAGAAAAGTATATAACTAAAATGTGTCCAGTCCCTACAACAGAATAACATGGAGCAATAAAACAGAACAACAATTTTGGTGATTCTTAAAATAACTATATTAAGTAAAAGAAGTAAATAAACCATGTATGAAAAATGACTAATTTCATGATATTCCAGAAAATTCAAGTAACCTATTATGACAAATAAGGAGATCATCTGAGGAGTAGAAATAGAGCCAAGAAGGATAATATTTGTTCACTTACAATGGTGTTTCTTTTATAAAATATGTAAAAGTCTGTCAAAATTCATCAAACTGTACAAGGCTAAAATTAGCAATTAAGATGTCAGAGCAGTCTTGGGTTAATATAAAGTAGGTCCGGAGCGGTGGTGCAAGGGGTAGGGCGTCAGCATTGCCTGCAATGACCTAGGACAGACTGCGGTTAGATCCCCCGGCGTCCCATATAGTCCCTCAAGCCAGAAGAGATTTCTGAGCAAATAGTCAAGAGGAACCACTGAGTATCACCAGGTGTGGCCCCAAAGCAACAACAACCAAAAAAAAAAACTTTAATGTAAAGAAAATATTTTCTCAATAATAACTAAATATTTCTTTAAGTTTGTGAGAGGTTGAAGCAAGGCACTATAAAGAAAAATAAAACTCAATCAAAACAAGAAAAAGCAAATATTCTTAATGCTTTTTTCCTTAAAAATGGTTCAGTTTTTATAATCAGAGCTTTAGAAGAATCTATATCAATTATCAAAGTGAGCATAACTATTGCTAAAAATATATATATTGTATATATATTAATAAGGCTTAAACTGATGCTATTTGAAGAGTAGGGAAAGAACAATGGATTTTATTCTTGAGAACATAAAATTGAAAGGATAGCAGGAGTGGTAAAGCAAAGATAACTGGGCAAGATATGTCATGAAAATTGAAGTAAATTATAGACAGCTATAGAGGCTATTAATACCCTCCATCAAGAAGAAGAGCTACATTTCTCAGCACTTAAATCTATATTGGATCTGTGATGCCATGGATGAGATGATACAAAATAATGGTAGAGAAAGAGATACTGTACTTGTTCTAGGCTCAGATTTTAAGAAAACTGACAGCTTCTATTGACAGTCTTCAAAACTCAACCACAAGGTGTAAGAAGTACCAAGCAGCTACCTGGATTGGTTCAACTGTAGTATCATTGTGATATAAAGCAACAGTTCCAATCAAGTTTCCAACTAATAATAATAATAATAAGTAAACCACTTGAAAGTGCTTCTTTGAGCAAAAATGTCTTTTTCCACCCTGAATTTTGCCAAATAACAAAGGTATCAGCAAGAAACAAAAGACACCAAAAACAGAAAAATCTACTATATACTAAGCTACTACATTTTTAATATAAGCCAGAGAAAAGTGAAACAGAGCATCTTCAAATATATAAATAACTATCATATGCATGGCCCCTTTAGCTAGAATTAAAAACCAATAAACAGGGACCCGGGAGATAGCATGGAGGTAAGGCGTTTGCCTTTCATGCAAAAGGTCATCGGTTCGAATCCCGGTGCCCCATATGGTCCCACGTGCCTGCCAGGAGCAATTTCTGAGCATGGAGCCAGGAGTAACCCCTGAGCACTGCCGGGTGTGACCCAAAAACAAAAACAAAAAAACAAAACAAAAAAAAAACAATAAATAGAGCTAGAAACAGGATTGGAGACATTGTATAGAAGGTAGGGAAATTAACTTTGCACATGAAAACAACTCTAGAAGCAAACTAGCATTACCTGATGTAACAACAACAACAAAATCAAACAAAAAAAGCAAATCAACAGGATTAAAACCAATATGCCGAACTTGAGTGTGTCAGAGTTATGAGATTCACTAAACATTGGAGTAATGTAATGTTACTAGAGGACAAAAGTCTAAAAGTTCCTAGAGGAATTAAACCTAAAAGAATGATCAAAGGACACTTAGTATAGGCATTAATTCTCAAGGATTCCATCTGAAGTGATAGAAATAAAATTGGGGGCCCGGGAGATAGCATGGAGGTAAGGCGTTTGTCTTTCATGCAAAAGGTCATCGGTTCGAATCCCGGTGCCCTATATGGTCCCCCGTGCCTGCCAGGAGCAATTTCTGAGCATGGAGCCAGGAGTAACCCCTGAGCACCGCCGAGTGTGACCCAAAAACAAAAACAAAAACAAAACAAAAAAAAAAACCAAATATGCCGAACTTGAGTGCATCAGAGTATGAGATTCACTAAACATTGGAGTAATGTAATGTTACTAGAGGACAAAAGTCTAAAAGTTCCTAGAGGAATTAAACCTAAAAGAATGATCAAAGGACACTTAGTATAGGCATTAATCCTCAAGGATTCCATCTGAAGTGATAGAAATAAAATTGAATTTCCAGAAAGAGAATAATTTAGCTAAATATCACAGAAACAAAGAGAGGAGATCTAGGAACTATAAAAGAATTAAAAGTTGTCAATAGTTCATTTAGAGTGAACTTCTAATTGAGATACCAATCACAAAAATATATTAAATAGGGGTCAAGCAGTGGCACAAGTGGTAGGGCATTTGAGTTGTACCTAGGACAGACCATGGTGTCCCATATGGGACATATTATATATATAGCATATATAAATAATATATTATATATAACATATAAATAATATATATTATTATATTATATTATATATAAAAACATATCACCAAAAACTAGAAAAAAGCAAATATACATGGGCTGGGAATAGAAGTTTGAATGTCATAATTTGAAATGGGAATGAACTTTAGACCTCTTAGACATTTACAGGTATTTATAAATAAGACATATCTGTCTAATAAGAATGACCTAAATAACTTGCAATTTCTACACTCTAATGTTTTCCAACAAAAAAATAAGCAATGGAGATCCGTGGCAAGCCCAGACCACATAGCAGATCAATGAGAGTGGCCCCGATAACAAAGAGGTTTGAAGAGGGTGCAGAACTGTGGTGTGAGAATAGGCCATGTAGCAGACAGAATGGGCATCCCCAAAAATACAGATTAGAGGCCAGGTCCTCCCAAGCAGACCAAAGCTTACACAGCCTCAAGAAAATCTCTCACCCACATAAACTCCTCTGAGACCTGCTTGGCTGTAGGGAAAATAGAAAATCACCTTGAGTGTACAGGAGGAGCCATGGGAAAGCAATGTAAAATCTTACCCTGTTTTGTAGATGAAGACTGAAATTCTGGAAACCCAATCAGTACTAATTCCCTATATAACCTCTCTGAAAAGGAGTTCAGAGAGGAAATGCTTAATGTGTTCAATGAGATCAAAGAAATAATAGAACATAATGTCAATACAACACAGGGGAGCAGCAATGAGAAAAATACAAAAATAAATGTCTAAACTGAAAAATGTAAGGTAAATGAAATATTCTTTAGAGGGCCCCAACTGCAAAGTTATAGCTGCTGCGGACAGAAATAGCTAGCTTGAAGATGAGCTAAATAATATCTATAAACAATATAGAAGATCAAAAATTACCTCAAAATAAATGAAGAGAAGATAAAAAATAATTCTCAAAATATACAAATAGACAGCAATAGAACTTTGGGATAAATTAAACAAAAACAAGATAAGAATCATTAGGGTCCCAAGAGCCAGGAAAAAATCCCTATGATGGAGTAACAATTAAAGGCATAGAAGTAGAGAAGTTCCTTGAGCTGAAGAGTGCATGCACCCACATCCTGTTTGGCCAACAAGTACCAGATAAATGGGACCCTAATAAAAACACCCCAAAGCACATTCTAGTCACAATGATGAAAACCATAGATTAAATTAGATTACTGAAAAGCAACAAGATCTAAACAGGCAAATAAAGACAAAGTATTTAGAGAAGATATATCACAAGCAACTCTTCAAGCTCAAAGGTAAGTGGTGGGATATAATTAAAAAAAATTTCAATGAAATGAACAGCTCACCAAGAATTCTTCACCCAAACAGACATTCTTTCAGTTTTGAAGAAAGAATATGCAGCTTCATGAATAAACATCAGCTCTGGAACATTACCAACTCAAAATCAACTTTAAAAAAATAATTGGCAGGGTTAATTAAGGCAAGACAAACTCCATAATCACAAATTTCTGCAAATGATGACCAAAATTTCCATGACCATCATCTCTCAATGCCACTGTACTAAATACACCAAAAAAAGAGACACAGGGTGGCAAAATGGATCTGAAAATTGAACCCACATTTTTCTACCTGCAAGAAATACATTAGAATAGTCAGAGCAAATAGACTCAAAGTTAAAGGTGAAAAGGCAATCTTTAAACAAACAACTCCCTTAAAAAGGCTGGAATGGCCATACTAATATCAGACTACATAAACTTCAGGCTCAAAAGTCTTATTAGGCAGAGTCAGTCATTTAAAAGCCACTTAAAAATCCATAAAACCAGGGCCCGGGAGATAGCATGGAGGTAAGGCGTTTGCCTTTCATGCAAAAGGTCATCAGTTCGAATCCTGGTGCCCCATATGGTCCCCTGTGCCTGCCAGGAGCAATTTCTGAGCATGGAGCCAGGAGTAACTCCTGAGCACTGCCGGGTGTGACCCAAAAAAAATCCATAAAACCAAGAACATATCAACTATCTTCTCAAACCATGATGCACTGAAAACAGAAGTGAATTGCAAAAAGAAAACAGAGAAATAACTTTAACACCTGCATATTAAATAGCTCATATTGAACAATCAGTGGGTTGAAAAGAAAATCCGAAGACTCCTAGAAACAAACGCAAATAAGGAAACTAACAGAATTTACCAGACACAAAAAAATTTCATATCAAGTGAAAAATGTATAGTTTAGCAAACATTCAAAGGAGCCTACATCAATAACTTAATGATACTGTTTAATAAATTGGAAAATAACTTTAAAAATGAGCTAAAAGCAAGCAGAAGTAAATAATAAAATTTAGAGCAGAAATTAATTAACTGCAACCCATAAGATCAATGAATTCAAGAGCTGTTTTTTTTATAAAATAAACAATATCTATAAATAATTTGCATGGCTCACAAGTAAAGAGAGAGGTGGGGAGAGAAAGACCCTCACTAAATTGAATCATAATTTAACTACTAATGTGATGCTATTACTTTCTTTCTTTAAGTCTCTAAGCAGTTGTTTTAGTTATATTGATGGCCTCACATTGGGTGCATACATGTTTAGGAATGTGATTTCTCCTGAGGTTACAACACCACAGAAATTCAAAGGATAATAAGAGATTACTCTGAGAATCTTTATGCCACAAAATGAGAGTATCTGGAAGAAATGGATAAATTCTTGGACTCCTCTAACCACCAACATGATTTTGAAAACCTGAAAAGACCTATCACTATATGGGGGACAGGCGGTGGCACTGGCCTTGCCTTATGCTAACTTAGGATGGACCACGGTTTGATCCCCCGGTTCCCCATATCGTC
>PVKC010036811.1:0-13138 GCA_004027635.1 Crocidura indochinensis
GCACAATTTTTGAGTTAAAAACAGATATCCTCGAGGCCTGCGAAGCGATGCTAGAGGTAAGGTGTCTGCCTTGCAAGTGCTAGCCAAGAAAGGACCAAGGTTCGATCCCATATGGCGTCCCATATGGTCCCCCAAGCCAGGGGCAATTTCTGAGCGTTTAGCCAGGAGTAACCCCTAAGCATCAAATGGGTGTGGACCTAAAAACCCAAAAAAAAAAAAAAAGATATCCTCTATGTAAAGCATGATGTTCTTTTATAATGTGGAAGTGTAGTAAAGGAATATCAGTATAATTAAGAGGATCAATAATGATTGGCATTATTAAAATGTATAAAGTAGCTTGATCACCATAGGAATCATTCCATTAATAGCATGCTATGTATTTCTACATACTAATTATTTGTTGAAATGCACAGTGCAACCAGATCCACCCATCGCCCTCAACTGGACTTTACTGAACACCAGTTTAACGGGAATTCATGCAGATATTCAAGTTAGGTGGGAACCACCACCAAACGCAGATGTTCAGAAGGGATGGATTGTGCTGGAGTATGAACTGCAGTACAAAGAAGTTAATGAGACCCAATGGAAAATGGTAAGATATCATGTCATCTCACAAAAAGTCTCTTGACTCTTCTTTTTTACTTCAATATCTTTCTCTCATTTATAATTAGACTTCCTTTTTCTATAATGTCATCATTGTCCCATGCTATGGTATACATAAATTATTTTTAAAAAACAATTTAATCCATTTATTTGAAAATAATTGAATTTCTGTCCCATGGTGGATGTTTACATAAAGCTACAAAAGAAATCTATAAGCCATAAAGAAAGAAATAAACCCTTCTTCCCAGTTATCCTTGGTATCCAGTTCAACATTAGAAAGTCAGAGAGATAGTATAATTGCCTTCAGATTCAGTGAAGTCCAGACTTGACAGAGGGTCAGTATCAGCACTGCAAACAGTCCTCTGAGTACTGCTAAAAGTAAGACTTGAACATAGAAATGTGAACCAAAAAATAAAATAAAAATAATAATTTTAGAACAAAATCATATGCACTAGCCACTTAACTATCTTTGGGGATATAACTAAACATAAGAAATATTGTTAGTAAGGTCAACAGAGACCTATGGCTAATAATCTCCCATGATTCTAATGATAATGCAAGACTCAAAATACCCCCACTGAAATAAGTTTTTACATGGCTTGAAGATAGAAACAGAGAAAAGGAATTTGACCCTTAGGGATTTCAGAATGATTTGTTCCATACTTCAGAGGAGAATCAGGTAACAAGTTTTTAATGTAGTTATGGAATATGAAACTGATCTCTGAACTCACTTCCTTGCATAGTATATGGGAACTCAGCACTTACATAACTTCCACATGGTATACAACAAGAAAACAAGGCTCAGGATTATCATACTGCTCCCAGTATGATGAATTATCAATCCATCTGGCCACAGTCATTACACTACCAAATCCAGTGGTTTGGGACTGATTATTAGATCAGGCCCTGCCTCATTCCTAGAATTTTGAAACATCAGGCTCTGTCCAGTCAGTGAACTGGAAAAAGGAAGTCAATTTTGTTATTAGAGAAAAGTTAGGTTTGGAGCAACTTTGAACATCTAGCTGTTGGACATTGAGGTTTTGCTTTTGAAATCATTTAAAGTTTATATATATATATATATATATATATATTTTTTTTTTACTCTGTAACTTGTCACCCAAAAAATACTTGCTTGATTGCTGACTCAACAAGCTTAAACAAATGTTCATTGAGCAATCAGGTATTGAAATGACTTTAGTAGGTGCTATGCTTTGTACCCTGGCCAGTAGTTCTCAAAGTATGAACAGTGAGATCCTTCCAGATTATGCAAATCATAATATTTTAATAATAATAAAGCAATATTGTGTTCTTTTTTTAATTCACTCTGTTGATGTTATAAAAATGAGTGAATGTCCAGTTTTTTAAGGAATATTCATATTTTTCCAGAAAGTCTGGACTAGACTGAATGAGAGTTCTTTCTCCCCATGTACCTCCAAGCACTGATTGTTCTTGTTCTTTGTGATGTTTGCCGGTCTCTGTGGCGTGAGATGTCACCTCATTGTTGTTTTGATTTGAATCTCCCTGATTATTAGTGATGTGAAACATTTTTTCATGTGTCCTTTGAACATCAGTATTCTTCTTTGAAGAAATGTGTCTTCATTTCTTCTCCCCATTATTTTTTAAGTTTTATTTTGACCAAAGTGGATTACAAATCTTTCACAGTAGATTTTTAGTACATAGTGACATTGAATCAGGGGCATTCCCACCACTAATGTTGTCCTCCCTCCACCCCTGTTCCCAGCATGCATTCCATATCCCCCTCTTTCACACCCCCTCCCTGCCGGGTTGCTAGTATAAGTGGTCCCCTCTGTGTCTAGCATATTGTAGATTGGATGTTGATTCTGTTGTCATTGACTTTGGATTTGGTATTTAAGTCTGATCATTTTTTTATTTCTACTTAATGTTCATAGTTAAGTTCTTATCTGATGTATATTGGGTGAATAGTTTTTCCTATTCTGTGGGTGATCTTTTTACTCTAGTTGCTGTTTTCTTTGAAGTGGGTTGCTTTTTCCTTTGAAATACACAATGCAGCTGTAAGAAAAAATGAAGTCACAAAGTTTGCCTATACATAGTTGGATATGGAAACAATTATGCTGAGTGAAACAAGTCAGAGGGAGAGAGATATACACAGAATACTCTCACTCATCTGTAGGATTTAAGAAAAATAAAAGACAGCATAGTAATAATACCCAGAGACAATGGAGATGAGGGCTAGAAGGACCAGTCCATGATATAAAGCTTACAACAAAGAATTATAAGTGCAGTTAGAGAAATAACTACGCTAAGTACTATGACAATGATAGAGAAATACAATGCCTGTCTGGAAGACAGACAGGGGATGGTGGAGGAAGGAAATGGGGGACAATGGTGGTGGCAGGAAGTTGCACTGATGAAGGGAGTGTGCATTTTATGACTGAAACCCAATTGCGAACATGTTTGTAACCAATATGCTTAAATAAAGAAATTATTTTTAAAATGATAGTGAAGAGACTGGTGCTATCTTAGCCTAAATCAAAGTGATAGCTCCAAATCAAAAATACCCACTGTAATTGTATTCTTTATTAAGTACTCACAAGATTGAAGAAAGGAAACAAGTTCCACCAAGGAAGATATGTGATGAAGCTACTTAAGTGTTTATTTCGAGTATCAACTGTTGATTATGCAGCTCTTTAATACTCGATGTGACTCCCAGGAAGTACATTTTCAAGGCTTCCTGCTGCATAGTGTAATAGTAATTAACATCTTAAGAACAAGCAGTAACATAGCTGAGTAGTATCAGAATGAACTGGGTCCTCGAATATCATTTTTACTTGGAAGAATAACTGATAAAATAAAATGACTTGGGCCTTTTATCTTTGTTTTGGGGACACACACAGCTGTAGTCAGGGCTTACTCCTAGCCATGCATTCTTGACTCCTGACAGTCTCAGGAGAGCAGTTTCAGTGCCAGAGATTCAACCCAGATTTGCTGTGTACAAGGCCGGTGCCCTACCCAATGTACTATCTCTTTGGCACTAACAAAGGAAAAACAATTGACCATTTATACTAACACTGAAACAAAATAGAGCTTTCAGGGTCAAGTCAGAATTTGGGAAATGTGAATTTACAACCAACAACTCTTAGTATTTCAGCCTATGGAGACTTTGCAAATAAATATATTGGTACTATAAAATGTAATTTTACATTGTATACTGGAATGTATGAACATTTAGAAAGTATGCATAACTAAGTGAACTAATATTTTCCAAAGGAGTAATATATGACTCAAATCATAGAGGAGATGTTCCATACAAAGTACTAGAGGGAATCATAGATTCAATTCAAAATTAGATAAAATTGTAAATTCTAATGTCATGAAGCATGTCTTTTACATGTCTTTACAATGAGTCTTTACTCATTGATATGGTTATAAACTCTACATAGTAACTACATTTTAAGAAACAACCACCTTGGGAGTTTTTGGTTTTATTACCTTAAGAATTAAAGAATACCTTTGGAAAAATTATAAAACTATCCTCCTTTTTCTCATTATGTATCTGTGTGAAACAAAATTGTGTGCATACACTTAAAGAACATATCCTAATGATTTTAATTGAAAAGCAGATATAAAAACACAACCATCCAACTTTTATTAAGCCAGACCATAAAAAATTGTTGAAAAAAATGTGAAGTACTGTCATGCTTCTCACTATAATTTTATTATTTGGGAATGTACTATAACTTTTTTAGTTTGGGGGCTACACCCAGTGGTTCTCAGAGATTACTGCTGTCTCTGTCTTCATAAATTACTCTTAGCAGACTCAGAGAACCATATGGGATGGCAGAGATTAAACCAGGTTGGCCACGTGCAAGGCAAGCACCCTACTCACTGTGCTATCAGTCCAGACTCCAAACTTTTGCTTTAGTTATTGTTATTTGTTTTTGGGCCACACCAAGAGACGCTCAGATGTTATTCCTGGCTATGCGCTCATTCTTGGCTTGGGGAACCATATGGGATGCCAGGGATGAACCAAGGTCTGTCCTGAGTCAGCCACATGCAAGGCAAATGCCCTACCTCTGAGCTATTGCTCCAGTCCCCAGACTCCTAACTTTTATAAAACTATTTTGCTACTATAAAATTAACTTATTCTTTTAATTTCAAAATTATTATTTTCAGATTTCTCAACTTCTAATATGGTGAAAAAGTGATAAGTTTTACCCAAATAAACAAAATCCTTAGAATTCTCACATAAATTTTTAGTGTAAAGGACTCCTGAAACCAAAATACTTGATAATCTAAAAAAGCTAAGTGTACAAGTCAGAATACTAGAATTAATTGGTTTATCAGTCATAGTCTCAGCCCAGCAAGTGCAGAGCATGTGATGGTATGGTAGTTGATGTGTGCATGAGCACAGAATTTACCTTTTACAAAACAGTTTACATTCATAGTAGTAGTAGTAGTAGTAGTTTGGGGTCCAGAGAGATAGTGTAGTGGATAAGGAGCTTGCTTTGCATGTGGGTGAACCAGGTTCCATCCCCATCAATCCATATAGACTCCGAAGCATCACCAGGAGTGATTACTGAATGCAGAGCCAGTAATAACCCCTCAGTATTTCTGAGTGTGGCCCTAAAATAAGCAAAAAGAACAGTCGTCTGCAAGAATATTTTCAGGAGAACATTTTTCTCAGAATTGACAAGACCAGAGCAATAGCAAAGCAGTAAGGTATTTTGCTTGCACTTGATTGACCCAGGACCGACCCTGATTTGATCCCCAGCATCCCTTATGATCCCCAAGCTTGCCAAGAGTGATTTCTGAATGCAGAGCTAGGAGTGACCCCCTCAATGCCCCCAATGTGGCCCAACCCCCACAAATAAAAGAAAAATAAAGAAACAAAATGAATTGAGTTCTCTATTTTTTAGCACCATGATTACAAACATGTTTGTAGTTGGGTTTTAGTTATTAAAAAAAAAAACTTCACCAGTGTGCAACATTTCCATCACCATAGGCACCGTAGGCATCACTATAGGCACCCTCCTAGGCATTCTGTTTCTCCCACTCATTACCATTGTCATGATAGTTGTCAGTGTAGTTATTTCTCTAACCTCTCTTTTGAAAGTATTCAAAATTGGGACGAGGAAGATAGTACCAGATTGTGAGAGTATATGCAATTTTCTGGTGTTGATTGACCCTGATTCAATCCCCTATCAGTGATTGGCAACCTTTTTTTTTCAACTGAGCCAAATCTCGCCAAAACCAAGATTGAAATATATTTTGAGAGCCACGGATTTTTGTTTGCTTGTTTGTTTTTTGTTTGTTTGTTTTGGGCTGCGCTCAGAGGTTACTCCTGGCTCTATGCTCAGAAATCGCTCCTGGCAGGCTCAGGGGCTGCACACAGGGTGCGCACTGACAGAGGTTAGGAGCGGAGTCCTGACTCCTGGAGTGGCCGCCGGCACACAGAAGAGCCAAATTAGAAGTGTGAAGAGCCACATGTGGCTCACAAGCTTCAGGTTGCCGACCACTGCAGCCTAGTTCAATCCCTAGTTCACTTGAGCATCACTTATGTAACCCAGAATGTTCCTAGAATATACACTCCTAGATGTAGCCCTGGTGACCCTAAGCACCACCTTGGTCCTGCTGGTCTCTCTGGCATCACAAGACCAAGCAGCACCACATCCTCGGGGCCTTGCATTGAACCACTGGGCCAGATGGCCATTTGGCTGTTAGTGGCCCCTAGAACCCCCTGAGTACCATTTTGAAGACCAAAATAAACATTTTAAAGGAACTCACAATTATAATTGGTTATTAGCACAAGCATTAAAAACATTTGTAAAAGAGGTTTATACTAGCCAAAAAGCTTGTACAGGGAAAAAGGCACCTGCCTTGCACAAGGCCTCTATGATTCTGTCATCACATGTAGTCTTCTGAGCACCACCAGAAGTGATCTCTGAGCACAGAACCTGGAGTAATCTTGAGCCTTTCAGGTGTGGCCCAAAATCAAAGAGAGAGAAAAAGGTTTAAAAGTAAAAGTGGAAAAGACATGTTTTTGCTTATATTAGGAATTAATGCTAACCTTTGAAACTACTGAATTTGGTGTTGTGTGTTTTATCAAACTTAAATATAGAAGATATCACAAACATCAGGGTCACATGCTTTGTATGCATGGAATTCCAGTTTGACTCTGTACAGCATTCCTTCACAGGTATGACTTTCGTGACCCTCAAACACTGCCAGTGTGGCCCTAGTGGTCTCTGGAACTGCAGGATCCAAAAAATCCACATATTCAGGCCCTAGCATTGACCTATTTGACCCAATAAACCAAGTGTCACCAGAAGTGGCTAGTGAATCTCCTAAGCACTGTCTGGGTGTCACTCAAAAATTTAAATATGGGGCCAGAGAGATAGCATGGAGGTAAGACGTTTGCCTTTCATACAGAAGGATGGTGGTTCGAATCCCGGCATCCCATATGGTCCCTGTGCCTGTCAGGGGTGATTTCTGAGCATAGAACCAGGAGTAGCCCCTGAGCACTGATGGGTGTGACCCAAAAAACAAAAAAATGTTTAAATACATTTTTGAATATAGAAATAAATTCCATGTAGTTACTTGTTGCATATGTAAACATTTCTAATCTTATCACGATTTGGAATGTATACACATTTCTGGACCTACCCTGATCCCACCCTGATCAGTGATTGGACCCTACTCTAGGGTGTGACCTGGCATTCTGCCCCTACCCTAGGGTGGTACCTGATTCTAGTGTATAAAATAGAGGTCTGTGAAAGGTATGGGGCTTTTGGGGGTTGGAACGGATGCTGAGTCATTGGCCTCAAGTTGTTTATTTACACAGGGAGGGTCTCTGCCTTAAACATTTTGTTTTGGTTTATGACTTAAGCTCTCATCTATAAATAATCGGCTATATTAGAACATCAATTTTGGACATCTTATGGACTTCAGGTAGGATTAAGAACTTGGATTAAGTTCAGAAGACTATGGATCATCATTGCAGAGCAAGAGAGATAGCATGGAGGTAGGGCATTTGCCTTTCATGCAGAAGGTCTGACTCTCCGTGAGCTATTTATCCACCGATTCACCTCAGAACCACTGGTTACTGGGTTGTAGATGCGTTCTCCGAGCTGGAGGGGAGAGAACTCGTCCTCCCTACCTCCGTTAGCGAACCTCTCTTGGGAATGGATTTCTACAGTTACTTGCAACTAATACCTGCTAACTCAAATTAAAAATTTTTGGTTCTACAAATGCTGGCAGGATGTGGATGAAATGGAGCCCTCGTTCATTGTTGATGGGAATGTAATAAGGATTAGCCTCTGTGAAAAACAGCATGGAGATTCTCAAAAATTAAAAATAAGTCTACTCTAGGACCCAGCAAGTAGGTATCCCATCCAAAGAAGAAAGAAATATGAGTTCAAACAGATGTATGCACACCTATGTTCATAAAAGTGCCATTTACAATCTCCAAAATGTGAAAATAACCCAAATGCTCAAAGAAAAATGAATAAATACATTTCCCTATACATGCTGTATATCATTATATCTGTACTCTATATATTATATATACAAGCACACAATTAAATACTTGTGTATTAAAAGAAGAGACAGAATCTTGCATCTTGTTACAACATGAATGGAATTAGAAAATGTTAAGTAAAATAAATCAGAAGGAGAAGGACAAGGGCTGGTTGATCTTATATGTGTTGCATAAAGAGATAAAGCAAGAGAATAGAAACTAGCCAGTGGAAACAAACTATTAGTTCCGGTAGCATAAATACAATTACCAAGATTAGGGCTTGGAGGAGAGGACTGAAAGGATCCTACGGTCAATGATGAAGGGATAACTGAACTTTGTGCTGTGTGTGGTATTGTTACATTGTACCCTTAGAACTTATCAACATTGACTGTTGTGAACTAACATCACATCAATTAAAGAAAACAAAATAAAATGAAAGAAATCTTCTATTAAGTACAAAATTATGTCTTCATAAGGATAATATAGAATTATCTGTAATGTATATAGGTTATCTCTTGATTATTCAGTATATCCCAAATATTTTTTAGGATTTAGAAATTCAAAAATAATGTAGGCAATCTTTGTCCCTGGGTAATTTTCAGTATAGTATAAATATTTGAGCAGTGAAATTAAAGAAGTAATATCTGGCAGGACAAAATTGGAGAAAGCACCAGGAAAAACTGCTTAGAATATCAAACACATTATACCAAGGGTTGTTTAAGGTAAGTGTACCCCTTAAAGCAGGTGATAGGGTTCAGTATGGGCAACGGGGGCTCTGTGAGTAGATATGAGTTTGGTGTATTTGACTTGAAGGAATGAAGGAAATGGGTGAAGGAACTATAGGTAAAATTACAGAAAATATCTTCATGTCTTTGTTATTCATGAAATCTGTAAAGATATCATATTTGTAACAGAGAAAATTAGATTTCAAGAATGGAAATATAGGCTTTTAAAAACTGTTTAAGAAAAATGTTGATTAATATTCAGAATTGTACCTTTAAATTTTGTTTTGGTCATTGAAATAGTCCATAGTAAAATAAGTTTCTAAGTAAAGGCATGAACTAACCATCCTGTGTACATATTTGCAAAGAGAAGGGAGAAGGAGGTCCTTTGTGAGCAGAAACTAACCAAGATGAAAGAAAATTTTGTTTTAGAAGCTTATGTCGGGGCCAGAGAGATAACACAGCGGTAGGGCATTTGCCTTGCACACAGCCGACCCAAGACAGAGTGGTTCAATTCCCAGCATCCCATGTGGTCAACTCCTGCCAGGGGCAATTTCTAAGTACAGAGCCAGGAGTGAGCCCTGAGCACCGCTGGGTGTGGCCCAAAATCCAATCAATCAAGCTTAAAAAAAAGGAAGTTGATGTCCCAGTTTCTGGCTTAATAAAAGAAAAAATTCATAGTGTGTGTGTGTGTGTGTGTGTGTGTGTGTGTGTGTGTGTGTGTGTGAAAATCCATGCATTTGGAAAGGGTGAGTTTATATATAGATGGGATCAAAGTGTACCTGAAAACCTATAAAAGATACATGCTGAATTGGTGCTAGCACAGCGGTAGGGCATTTGCCTTGCTGACCCAGGAAGGACTAAGTTTCAATCATTGGAGTCCCATATGGTCCTCAAGCCAGGAGCGATTTCTGAGTTCATAGTCAGGAGTAACCCCTGAGTGTCACCAGGTTGGCCCAAAATAAATAAATAAATAAATAAATAAATAAATAAATAAAAGTACATGCTGAATACTTACTTTAAGGATTGTATTTGGAAGAAAACATCATTAGTTGTGCCAACTTCTTTGATAGCTATCAGATTGGCTGATCTGGTCTTATCTTCCCCAGGAAGGGAAAGAAATATCATAGCTTTCAGGACTGTAAGACCTGGTGTTCATTATCAAAAGACTTTAATCACTCTTCTTCAAGTATTCTGAAAAGCAAACTACTTTGAAATAATTTTAAACTTTCTATAACCAGAAAATGAAATATGTGATTGTATCTAATATAATGACTTGAAAATTAGAGTAATACTATTATAATTTATTTTGGACCTTTTCTACTTATGAGCTCATTTAAGTGACAATTTAGAATTTCTGAAGAATAAAACTAGGTATATAGAAGTTTGACATAGTTTGAGTTTTCTCTCTCTTCTGTGTTTTTGTATAAAATTGTCATATGCCAAAGGATAGGTATTTTATCTATAAACTTCTTTATTATTTTTTAATTCTTATTAAAACCTATTGTGTTTGGGTCTTAGAATATTGATAACCTAATTCAAGAATACATATTTTAACCAATTTATTGCATCTTTGAGTTTATACAATATGTATTTTGAGGCCTATTTACATTTCACAAATATTCTTTACAAAGTTATTTGACCCCATAATTTTAAAATATTATCTATAGAAATTTATTTCTTTTTTTGGGGGGGGTCACACACGGAAGTGCTCAGGGGTTACTCCTGGCTGTCTGCTCAGAAATAACTCCTGGCAGGCACGGGGGACCATATGGGACACCGGGATTCAAACCAACCACCTTTGGTCCTGGAACAGCTGCTTGCAAGGCAAACACCGCTGTGCTATCTCTCCGGGCCCTATAGAAATTTATTTCAAACACAAATGTGGAAAAACACCTTGCACCATATTGCATTCAATTGCTGACTCAACAATCATTGTTTTCTATTTTGTCTTGAAAGATGGACCCCATATTGTCCACATCACTTCCTGTGTACTCACTGAGAATAGAGAAAGAATATGAAGTACGTGTGAGATCAAGACAACGAAACTCTGAAAAATACGGCGAGTTCAGTGAGGTGCTATATGTAACCTTTCCTCAGATGAGCCCATTTACATGTGAAGAAGGTAAAATAAGTGATTACAATAACAGCCAACATGACTTTTAATATGCAGTGATATGTTCTTTCACTGTTAGAGATGTCCAGGTTGCATACATTCACATCAAATGTCACCATGAACTCACTATATATAACAGTCAAATTCAATCTACAGAGTATTTGGATTTTGAATCATTGAAGTCAGGAAAACCTCTGGGGCATGTGGGAAAGAAAAAGATGCTGAAGATATTAATGGGGTATTTCTGGATATCAAAGTTTTCAAATTATTTTTTATATTTCTATATTTCTGAACATTTATAAATTTGTTTTGCCTTCATTAACTTATTTGACATGTTTTTCATTTATAATAAAATATTTTAAAAGAATAGATAATAAGTTCTCTGTATATTTCTAACATTAAAGAGAAAGTTTAATATTAAGGAAGTTTAAGAAATCAGTATCAGGTTGTTGGCTGTAGAAAGTTTAGCTGTGGCTTTTACCTGGAAGGAAAGCTTTAACAGGCAGTGTGGTGGTCAAACTCCAGAGTAACAAGGGATATTTGAAGCTGATATAGAAGAGAAATTAAAAGATGATTGATGTTTATTTTTTAAAACTGAAACCTATGAGCTCAAAGTGAAATATTTTTAGATATAGAAGTAAAGAAGACTACTTACCAGTAGTTAATAGTACATGTAGAAAACATCTCTTCTAAATAGGAATAGCAATAACTCATCTCCATTAAGAAAAGGTTAATAAGGTCATGTGATAAACTGAGATTTGTAAGTAAAACAGTATGAAGATGCAGAGAAATCAATTGTCTTATCTGCATTTAATTATCAGTAAAATCCATGATCCTAAAATAATACCTAAATGAAAATATTCATAGATTTGTTTTCTTTAAATCTACTTACAGACTCTTATTTCAAATAATGTATTTTATAATGTTCTTTACAAAGTACATTGCCATACAGATAAACATGTTTTAGTGACAATTTACTGAACATATTCAACTTACTTTTCTCTGTGTTTAAAAAAATGAATTTTTAGTTTTGGGTTTTGTTTCTAAATATGTTATTTACATAAAACTATAAATACCAATAATATTCTCTTCCTTCTCTATTTATAATATTTTCAATAAAATCCCCTTATAATTTTAATAACTAAAAAGGTAATTTAAATGTTTAAATGATATTCAACATAAAAGCCTACTTTGCCAACCTGGGTTTGATCCCTGGTACCTCATATGGTCCCCTAAGTCTGCCAGGAGTGATTACTGAGTATAGTGCCAGGAGTAACCCTTGAGATCCTCTGAATCCTCTGAATGTGGCCCAAAAACAAGCAAACAAAAAAAGTAAAATCTGAAGATGAGTATTGCACGTAGTAATTTTTTCCCATCAAAGTAAAAAAGATTCTCTACTTTTCTAAAACATTTTATGGTGCTTCAATTATAAAAAAAAATACTCCATCTTTTTTATAATCTTCAGAAAAAATTTTAACTACACATTTTATAAAAGAGACCAAATGGACACAATCAAGATAAAGTTTTGTATAAGCAAGAAATTTTTCCCAGAGGTTATTTCTTTAATGACATGTCGTAAACATAGATCTTAAAACAGTTAAAGTTTTATACACATCAATTGTGCTTAAATTATATGCTGTTTCTTTATTTTGATTATTTGGGGGCATGTAATATTGTGATGGAATAACAGAACTGATATTAGAACAAAAAGTAAATAGGCTTCAATTATTACAGTCTGTGTTAGTGGTTGTCAACTGAGATGAATACAATACCATATATATTTTTATCAGCAAAAAGGAAAGTGGGAGGCTGATGCGCTGCGGCTGCCGAGCTACCTTCTAGCTCATCTCGGCCCTCTCCGCGGCTCGTCTCCGGCCCCGCTGCGCCTCACGGCAGCAGTGCAGGAGCACAGCACGATGGTGTGCATTCCCTGCATCGTCATTCCAGTGCTGCTCTGGGTCTACAAAAAGTTCCTGGAGCCATATATCTACCCGCTGGTGTCCCCTCTAGTTAGTCGGCTGTCGCCTCGAAAAGAAATACAGCAAGTCGGGGCCGGGGAGATAGCATGGAGGTAAGGCGTTTGCCTTTCATGCAAAAGGTCATCGGTTCGAATCCCGGTGCCCCATATGGTCCCCTGTGCCTGCCAGGAGCAATTTCTGAGCATGGAGCCAGGAGTAACCCCTGAGCACTGCCGGGTGT
>PVKC010036812.1:0-13137 GCA_004027635.1 Crocidura indochinensis
ACACACACACACACACGCATACACACAAATACACTATACTAGGTACTTCCTGACTAGGGACTTTCTTTTCTTTTTTACCTTTGGATAAACTTTTCTATTTTATAACTCTGAACATCTTTATTACTCAATATTTTCATCAAAATATTGAGGAAACAGGAAATAGCAGACAAACACCGAAATAGACTTGTCACCACTCCTGCATCAATACTATATATCTCTAAGAAGATTTTGGATATATATTAAATGGAACAGAATTGGAGGTTACACTTCCTGAAAATTTCAAGAAGAGCTGTTATTTTATTTTGCCATTTAACTTTAGACTTTTATGTTCTAGCAATCTATGTTCCCAAGGGCAGGATTTATAAAGATTTATAAGTGATAAAGAGCTTTACACATGCTTAAATAGAAGGTCACCCAAGTAAGGCATGACATTATGCTGTTTCTTCTGAGACCTGGTTTGTCATGTCTATTATTCCAGTTATGTTGGTTTAAAAAATGCATAAGAACATAAAATATTTCCGTGTTTTTATTCTTTGACATATAAATAAGTTATATTTTCTAAGTTTCTTCCTTGAAGTGGAATCATATTAATCTGGCTCTTTTCAGAAAAAAAATCCAGCTGTAAAAAAAAGCATCTAAATGTAAAGAATATTAATTTTTATTTTTGATATATTTTATGTGCTTAAAAATTACAAAGTAAAACTATTTTAGACATAAGAAATAGAATGACAAAAAGGAGATGCAATTCCTATATTTCTGGCTTATCTGTTTCTTAAAAAATAAAAATCACAATTTTAAACTATACTTAAAATATATGGAATATATTTTAAAATATACTTTTTTTGGTTTTTGGGTCACACCCGGCAGTGCTCAGGGGTTACTCCTGGCTCCATGCTCAGAAATTGCTCCTGGCAGGCACGGGGGACCATATGGGGCACCAGGATTCGAACCGATGACCTTTTGCAAGAAAGGTAATCGCCTTACCTCCATGCTATCTCCCGGGCCCAATATATAGAAGTTTTATACTTAATACTACTTCTAGGACAGATGATCTTTTTCATGTTCTAATCCATTAATATATCTCTAGTATTCTAAATTGTATTAAATATATAAAGTCATAGTTGCTATCAAAGTTTCCTCAATATATGAATTTCTTTTTTTGGCCACACCCATTTGATGCTCAGGGGTTACTCCTGGCTAAGCTCTCAGAAATTGCCCCTGGATTGGGGGAACCATATGGGACGCCGGGGAATCGAACCGCCGTCTGGATCTTTCCTTGGCTAGTGCTTGCAAGGCAGACACCTTACCTCTAGCGCCACCTCGCCGGCCCCGAATTTCTTTAAAGATATTTTTAAATTATGTGAATCTACTTCATTAAAATTAATTTCCTCAATAGGATCTAATTGTTTCTGGATTTTGGTTTTGTTTTTATAGCATGCCTGGCTCTATTTCAAGGATTACTTAGTGAACATGAGATCATATAAGGTGTCAGGGATCTAAATGGACTGACCATGTTGTTTCTCTTTAAAAAGAAGAGTCGGGTATTAAACTCTTGTAGACCTCATACAGCTAGCTATGCAGTTTTTCTAGGTCTCACAATTACATTTCCTATTCATTACTTAAAGAATATAAAATTGAAAAATAAAGGAATTTAATTAAATGGAGAATAGATAGAAGGAAAGTGCAATTCTAGAACACAATTGAAAATTATATTTTTTAAAATTTCCTCTGTTGAAAACAGGTAATAGAGCAGGTCCAGAGGTTCCTTCTTTCCAAACTGGAAGTATTTTCTTGTTGTACAGTCTTTTGCATATTTTCCTAATAACAGGGATTTGTCAGTAAATATTCAATTGTTGTCTTTGAAAACTTAGCAGGAGATTTTTGTGCTACAGAGGCAATTCTACTAATATTATATGGGGTTGGAGAAATAGTAAAGGGAAAGAAGGCATTGGCTAGATTCACCGCAGAGCACAGAGCCAGAAATAGCCGCTTAACACCACTGGGCAAGAACTGAGAACTCAAAAATTAGTTTTCACATTTCAAAAATTTTAACCAATATTATGGATATTCACACAGAGAGGAAGAGTTGTGGAGTCGTGGCTATAAAGCATATGTTGTGTTAGTTATTTGCTTTTAACAGTAATAAGGGCTATAATTTTCTAAGCCGAAAAAGGATTTTTTGGGTGGGGGTCACACCCGGTGATACTCATGGGTTGCTCCTGGCTATGCACTCAGAAATAGCTCCTGGCTTAGGGGACCATAAGGGATGTCAGGAGATCAAACCACGGTCATTCCTATGCATTTCCATGCAAGGAAATGCCCTAAACACTTGCACCACTGCTCCAGCCCCTCAAAAAAAGGATATTTTAAAATAGTTTTGAAAATTATTTTTTTAATCTTACATTTGTAAAAGAAATGAGATCATATTTCTTTAGTTCAGTCCTGTGACTTTAAGATGAAGTCCACATGCGTAGAATTCTGCAGAGAATGGAATATTTGATTTTATTGTCCTGAGAAAGTTTTGGTGAGTACTGTTATAAGGTGCTAGGAAATCATGAGAGAGAATTTCATTAAGAAACAAAGCCAAGGGTCTGGAGCAATAGCGCAGCAGTAGGGTGTTTGCCTTGCATGCAGCCAACACGGAATGGACCCGGGTTTTATCCCAGACATCCCACATGGCCCCCAAGCCTGCCATAAGTGATTTCTGAGAGCAAGATGGAACTTGTCTTGCACTCACCCAATCTAAGTTCAATCCCCAGCATCCCATATGGTACCTTCCCCAAGCCACATCAGGCATGAACCCTGAGTGCAAAACCAGGATTAAACCCTGAGTATCTACAGGTATGTCCCCAAACCAAACCAAAGCAAAACATATTCCTCACCATTTGCCGAGTTTTTATTTTGTTTTCTTTGTTTTCATTTCTGGTTTTTTTCTAGCTTTTCTTTTTCTTTTTTTTTTTGTTACACCAAAATATAATGCAAAGTTATATTTGTTTGTTGTAAATCTTTTTATTTATACAAATTTTCCAACTTTTTTTAACACTGAAAATTGAATCGGAGAGGAATGTTGGTACCTTATCATTTCATTTTAGTAAATTAGGAAGCAGCTATATCTTCATCAAATTGAGTTTCTTGATCGTGCTATTAACTATGTTTTGAACTCTTAAAATGAACAAACTCTTTTATAAATCATTCTTGATTAGTATATCCAAACAAAGTGATTTCAAAACACAAACAAAAAATCTTACTAAAAGTAAGAAATTCTAGTCAAAGGGAATAACGTTCATTGTCATATTTAAATAAACCAAGTTCCCACACTGAGTATGAAAGGTGGAATTACAATTACTATAACCACCAGAATATTTAGAGGTAAATTACTAAGAAATCCAAAGGAATTGTTCAGAATACATTTGATGGTTTGTCAGATCTTCTTTTTTTAAAAAAAAAAAAAAAACTTTATCTAGTCACCATGCTTACAAAAATGTTCATTGTTCGGTTTTAGTAGTAGAATGAACACCACCCCTCACCAGTGTAATGTGACCTCCACTACTACTGTCCCCCATTTCCAAGCCACCCCAGCCCCTCTCTTAGCTTCTCTCTCTCTCTCTCTCTCTCTCTCTCTCTCTCTCTCTCTCTCTCTCTGTCTCTCTCACTAAAATAGTCATGGTATTGTCAGTGCAGTTAGTTCTCAGACTGGGCTCACAGCTCTTAGTGGTAAGCTTCATATCATGGGCTGATCCTCCCAACCCTCATCTCCATTATCTCTGTCATTAAAGTGTATATCTTAAATAATAGCCCCTTATGTGATGGGTATTGGGTGAACAGTCTCACCCATTCCTTGGGTGACCTTTGTATCCTAGTCTCTGTTTCCTTTGAAGTGCAGAGGCTTCTCAGCATGATGTAGTTGGATTTGTTTATCCCTGCTTCTACTTGCTTGGTGAGGGGTGTTTTCTCCTTTAAAATGTCTTTAATATCAATGTTATGAAGTTTTTTGCCTATGCTTTCTTCTACATACCTTATATAGTTTCAGGTTTGATATCAAGGTCTTTAATCCATTTGGTTTGATCTTTGTGCATGGTGTTAGAGTTCTGAGTTTGCTTTGTTGCAAGTTGCCCCAACACCCCTTGTGAAAAGACTTTCTTTGCTCCACTTTTTGTCAGATCATTGGTGAAACCTTATTATGACACGGTGATTGACAAGCTACAAAGTCTAGAAGAATCAAACCATATATTTAAGATTTCTTGGAATTTCTAATCACTCTCTAAATCTAATTTAGGAGCAAATGAGACAAATGATTTTTTGACCATTATCAATATAAAGATAAATTTGGGAGAAAAAGCACATATGTGAAAATAGAATAAATGAACTTTTAAAGAGAAAAAATCTTTTGATAATTGAGAAGAAATTTTACTATGTATTTATGACACAGTGATATAGGTGCCTTTAGTTCAAGTTTACTAGGACTTTCTTTAAATAGCTTTATAGGGGCTGGAGAAATAATATAGTGGGAAGGTGTTTGCTTTGTATGTGGCTGATTGATAACAATCCCAGACACCCCATATGGCCCTCTAAATTCCACTAAACAAGATTCCTGAGTGGAGAGCCAGTGGAAACCCCAAACATCAAAAGAAAACAAATAACAGTCTTCTATAAGATACATGGTTTTTATGTGTGCTTCTTTTTTAAAAAGATTATTTATAAAATTTTCACCTTAACAACAATGTGGAAATAGTCTTTTTCTAATAGACTTTATACTTCATAACCAAAACCTATATATTACATTTTTAAAAGTAAATTTATAAGCAATATATAGGATCTAAAAAATAAGAAATATATTTTTGTCCCCCAATTCACAATACAGACAGGCAAAGGACCTAGGTTGAGGTGTATATGGGGTGCATTTATTGTATCTCTTCTTTCTATACAGTGTAAAGAACACAGCCTGTAGTAAGAATTGGGAGGACTTATCTTTTCTTTTTTTTCGATATTTTAATATATATTAATATATATGTGTATATAAAGTGTTTCACCAGTGCAACATTCCCATGACCAATATCCCAAGTGTCCTTCCTCCCCACCCCACACCAACCTGTACTCTAGACAGGCTTTCTAGTGTAGGCTTTCTACTTCTCTCATTCAGTCACATTTTGTTATGATAGTTCTCAGTGTAATTATTTCTGTGACTGCACTAAACAATCCTGTGGTGAGCTTCATGTCAGGAGCTGGATCCTCCAATCCTCTTCTATTTTGTCTCTGAAAATCATTACACAAATATTTTTCATTTTTCTCAAAACCCATAGATGAGTGAGATCATTCTGTGTTTATCTCTCTCCCTCTGACTTATTTCACTCAACATAATAGATTCCATATACATCCATATATAGGAAAATTTCATGACTTCATCTCTTCTGATGGCTGCATAATATTCCATTGTGTATATGTACCATAGTTTCTTTAACCATTCATTCATTGAGGGACATCTAGGCTGTTTCCAGAGTCTGGCTATTGTAAACAATACTGCAATGAATATAGGTATGAGAAAGGGATTTTTTGTATTGTATTTTTGTGTTCCTAGGATATATCCCTAGGAGTAGTATAGTATAAGTATAGTATGGGAGCTTAACTTCCAGATTTTGGAGGAATAATTTTGTTATCTCTCAGATTATCTATGTATTATATAATGGTATCTAAACATTGCCTAAGCAAAGAAAACCTTTAAGAAAATAGTAAAGAAATCTAATGAAAAGGAAAAAAATATGAATAATTATTGCAAATAGACCACAAAGCTAAATAGAAAACTGCATAAATAAGTTTTGAGCATCCTAAAGAATTTTGCTTTTAAATTTGCATTCCTGGTGACTAGAGAAATAATATAGCAAGTAAGGCACTCTCTGAAGTGATAGCAGCTTACCGGGGCTTAGATCCCTGGCACCACCTATAGTCCTTTGAGTTCACCCACCAATGTCCACTACTAAAGACTGTAGTGACTTCACCCAGAATTAAACCCAGGAATAAACCCTGACCAGTGATGGGCATGACCTTAAAACAAAATATCAAATACTAATATATATAATATAAATTGTCTTTATAAGAATATTTCAACAAGATAAAATCTGAGTGATACTTTAAACAGGATCTCCAGCAAAAGTTTAATTTCAACCTAGTCAAATACTATGTTTATAATATAATTAACTTCCATGCACTCATAATGAACAAATGTATTTTTACTGTTTTCTTGTATTTCAGCATCCCAATATTGGCAGTCAGACAAAAAAATTACAATTTCAAAATGGACTTTAGACTAAGTCTGACTTGTCTATCAATCAAATGTGAGGGAATTATGTGCACAGTACATTCTATTTGCTCAATATTCTTAGTATGACTCTCACCTCCATTAAGATGCCTAGTTGATATGACTTGTGGTTTACTGAAATATTAACCATAGTCCTCTATAAAGTAAGATGGATGCAATGATACTCAAGAAAATTATGGTCCCAAATTTGAAAAGTTAGCTAGTAATAGATCACAAGGATTTTGGTTGACATTATGATGCTATGCAGTAAAAATATTTACAAAACATACACTCCTGACCATAGTTTATTAATGTGTCTTCATTAAAATTTCTAGGACAAATGAATTGCTTTTAAGAAAATCTATTTGCAAACTATTTCTCTTCTTATTTCTTTCTCTCCTACATGAGCTTCTCTAATGTGCTTGAGAAAAGATTTAACCACTAAACAAAGGTTCTGGAAAGAGAGAGTCACTGGATTTTTTTAATCTAAGTTTTAATAGATTTTGTTCCAATTTCACATTTCTTGATAATGTTTCCAGTGGCAAAACATTGAGTCATTTATCCTAAATCAATTTAATTTTGATGACATTGAAGCATAATAATTACTAAAAGTCTAATTTCCTTTCTTTCAAATGGAGTACAATATAAACATAGGGAGAAAAGAAGTTAAATCACTGTTAAAAATGAGAATATGAAAATGTTAGAATACATTTATGCCCATAAGTTGTATCTTAACTAAAATGAAAAATGCCTCAAAGTTAGAAATTCCTTGCAATACTTCTCTAAGGAGAGAATGCAATCTGAATATCACAGCACATATTACATAAATTGTATTTGTAGTATTAAAATCTTCCCGCAAAAAAAATTTAATCTCAAATGCATTCAGTGACAAATTTCACCTGACAGTTATGGAAGCATTTATATTGCCTCCAGAAAATTGAAAAACAAAGAATACTCCTAAGCCATGCTATGAGGTTATCATTATGATACTAATACCCAAAACAAGTAAAGATGTAATAAAGTGAAACTACTGAACCCAATCAAATGTCATACAAAGTTATATATCATAATCAAACATGATATAAAATTAGAATGTGAAGTTTATAAAATTCTACTAAAATATTCTACAACATGCCAAACCATAATTTTAAAAAGCTGCTGTAAAATGTATCTTGTAAATGCATTTAATTAAACCACGATTGATATGTAGAACATGTAAAAAAAACTATTGATATAAAAAATGTAAAGATAAAATATTGTTAAAAATAAAGTTAAAATAATAGAATTTAATCAGAAGCAAACAAGAATATGCAACAGTAAAAGGTATATTTAATTCACAGAATTAAAAATCAAGAAAATAATGCCCAAATATCTTATATCCACAGGAATTTCAATGTAATTATTAATTATTATATTATGTTATGTTGCATATAGTTATATAGCATATAATGTATAATATATAATTATTACATTATATACATTGCATTATATAATGTATACATTATATCATATATGTTTATGATTATATACATTATGTATGATTATATATACCGGTAATTCAAATTATAATTATTCATAAATAAACACAGAACTCACAGTTATAATATACATTTGAGGGGAATAAGTTGAAAAAAATAATTCTTGGGAATGCTTCAAAAATATTTTGTGAGATTGAGAAGATGGTTCAGGGAACAGCACAGCAGTATACAAGCTAGAATCCCCAGTTCAGTGTCCCAAACATCTTTGGGTTTAGTACCAAATTTCACCAAAATATATATTGTTCAAAATTATAATTTTAAATTAACCTCAATTATATAAGGGTAAGAAGCAAATTAAAATTATATAGTTTATGGTATATGTAATATATAGCAAAGATATGTAATAAAGAAAAGTAAAGATAATTTTTAAAATATTTTACTATCAGTAACTTTCATGAGGCAAAAGGAAGGTCATAAGAGTAGTCTCAATGTCCTTAATAAGACTGTTAAGAGAAATAAGGAACTTTAAGTGTTCATTGCAATATTCATTATAGATTTTATAAGCTACTTTGATAGTGAAAATACAAGTATGATTAAATATATGTTTCTATTCAAATATATGTTTATATATTAAAATACATACAGACATATGCCTAGACATGCATATATACACATTTAAAATATAATTTCACCATTAACTCTTTACTGCTTAATAGACTGACAAGAGGTGGGAGTCACTGCCAAAAGAAAAAATAAGATCTTTAATTCGTGCTTGGATACACTGATATTTAACATGTTTTATTCTGTACATGGTTTAGTCTTCCTTATAATTTCTCATAGAATCATTTTGCCATATTTTCACAGGAGGATTTTTTTATTTTTTTTGCATACTCCCAAGATCTAAATCCCCACACCATTTTGTTAGTCAGTTTTTTATTTACAAAGAAGCACAAATCATGGATTAACTTGATTCTCAATTCTAAATTTCTATTGGGGGAATGCTGTACATTTATCAGTGCTCAGGGCTTACTTCTGGCTCTGCGATCAGATCTGGTGAGTTAAGTGGTACTCATAGGGGTACTAGGAATCAAACCTTGGTTATTCATATGCGAGGCAAGCACCGTACTTGCTATACTATTCTCTAGCCTTGATTCTTAGTAGCATTTTCTAAGATAATGCTTCAATTTGTTTTGGCAAGACACACATGATGAAATTTATCATTTTAATCACGTTCAAGTTTACAAAGTAATATGCAGAACAATTGCAATTGTATGCAACAATAATTATTGTATAATTCCAGAACATGTTCATCAAAGTAAATGGCAACCTAACTTCGTCATTATCTGCCACAGATTTTATTTTTCAGTTATATGAATCTTATTTATTTGGGCACTTTATGTAGATTGAAGTAAAAATATGTTTTTATCTATCTTTTTATAAAACATTATATTTTTCATTACTCCTTTTAAACACTGTGGTTTACAAAGTAGTTCATAATACGATTATTTCTGGCATTCAATATTTCGACACCAATCTCACCACCATTGTAAACTTCCTTCCACCATTGTCCCCAGTTTCGCCAGAACCTCCAGAACATAATATTGTTATAAAGTTCATCCATTTGTTTGTGTTAAAGCTAAAAATAAATATTCCCCTAATCAGTATCTCAGAAGATGGCTCCTTTAAAATTTTGTTATGTTGAGACTTTAATCTCTTCATTTCAGACGAAGTTCAAGATACTACTTTTGCTGAACTTAATTTTTTTTATTTGAAGTCTTTCTAAAATAAAAGAAAAGCCTTCTTTCAAAAGTAAATTCTGAAGCCACTCATATGCAAAAATCTTCTGTAGTTTTAAATTTAGAAAACTGTCTTGAGTATTTATAATAATAAGAAATCCAGTTTTGTATAAACTTGGCCAGAACAGAAGATGTAAGGAACAGGCCATTTTGGGATTAGACTAATGTCTGAAACAAGAAACAAAATAAAGGATATTTCCCTTTAACTTGGGTGGGTTTCACCTACTTAGTAAAACATCTAAATAAAAATACAAAACTGTGTTAGATGACTTTTATGTATGTGACTAAATTGGGATATTATCCAGTTTAGCCCTTGGACTTGAACTTCCAGCGGCTTCAGTCATTCTTGGGCCCTTGGACACTGAATGAAACTGTACAATTGCACCAACTTCCCAACTCCAGCTTCATAACTGGGTAAGACAACCATTCTTAATATGTATATCATATAATAATACATATGTATATGTATAAGTTATTTGCTAGAAAAAAATCAACATTTGTCATCCCAACATGCCTTTTTAACAAGTGACTTATTTCAGCGGATTCTTTAAATGGAGAAATTTAAAATCAGTATTTATCAGGGTATGTCTCTCTCTATTTCAGAATCCATTTATTTTCCATACAAAACGCAGAATTTAAAATTCTGCATAAAACTCAGACATTTGTTTAGAGAGCCTTCTTTGAAATTTCCCTAAGTAATGATCTCCTTACTTCTAGGACCTCTTAATAGCTGTTTTACTTAAGATGGAATCTGTAACCTTGGGGGCAAGTTACTCAATCTTACTGCACCTCGCCTATATATATGGGAGTTATACAAGCTATGATTAAATGACTACGTGAATTTTTTTCTTATCTCTCTGCCTAACTTTTTTTTTTAACTATTTGCAACCTAGAACCCTGAAGAGAAATGATTTACTTTGCAAATCGAACTACATAGTCATATACTTAATGGTCTATTTCTCTAAAAAGAATCCTGAAATATAGAGCTCTCTCTCTCTCTCTCTCTCTCTATATATATATATATATATATATATATATATATATATATATATATTTTCCCCTTCTCAGCAAAAGTAGTAGTACCAGGCCAGATTAAAGCTGCTGAAGTAACCACACTATTTATTTATATCTTACAATTAAAGCCTTTAATAAAGTTTCACCTTACTAAATTCAGTGTACAAAATAACTTTTATCAAAGTTCATTACAATTGATATGTTATTATCCTCCATATTTGTATCCATTATTCTTCACATAAAATAATAAAAAATAAATGACTTGGCAACATTTTATATTTATCTTTTGTGTGACATTAATTAAAAGCATTAATAATTTCTCGTTAAAACGAATATAATGAGTATTTTTGGGCCACACCTAGTGTGCTCAGGAGTTACTCCTGGTTATGAGCTCAGAAATCACTCCTGGCTTGGGGGGGGGGCATCTGGGAAGTTGGGGAATCGAAACCCGTTCCTCTAGGTTAGCGCATACAAGGCTGACTCCTTACTGTTTGCACCACCACTCAGGCCCTTATAATAAGTATTTTTATATAAAAGGCTAAAGATTGTATTGTTGAAGTTCATAAATTTTATTGGATTATTAAAGAATCCCATATAAGAAAAGAAGAGGGACAAAGAAGGCAGTGAAAACACAACATCTTTGATTTAATCTCTTTCTAACCCAGTCTACACAGACTCCATAAATCTCCAGGCAAAGGGCCTATCAGAAGTAACATGTTCAAGTTAAATCAATTGAAAAAAAAGACCAATATAATAACCATATCAAGTGCTGATGATTTAGCAATGAAATAAAATCACTCAATTCTGGATAGTGTTTTTCGCCTTCAATGTCTTACCACTAAATTATGCATCAACATGCCACAGCATTAGGCATTAGAAATCATACGCCAGAAACCAAAGGTCTCTAGCATCCAGTAAAGGTATTTTTTCCAGAAAATTACTATATTATTTCCAAGAGGATATATACTTAGAGGGGACCATATCCTGAACTGTCACTGCAGAAGCAGAGATGAAGGGAATTGTGACTATTATGATAATCCCCTTAGATTTCTCAGGTTAAAATACCCTTATGGCACCCACAGAAATGTTCTGACCTTTTTTTCTTTTTTTTTTTTTACCATTCTGTATAGTTCTGTTTATAAATTCAGAGCTACCAAACTTACATAACAAACCATTATTTTCAGAATTGAATTAGAATAACAAGAAGTCCTTTTACCTATATGTGTTCTAATAGTGCAGCTAATCTTTATACCACATCTAGTAGCTTAAATTTAGTCCACTCTTTCTTTTTTAAAAGAATTTTTTCAATGTAAAATTCATATAGTGGGGGCCCGGGAGATAGCATGGAGGTAAGGCGTTTGCCTTTCATGCAAAAGGTCATCGGTTCGAATCCCGGTGCCCCATATGGTCCCCCGTGCCTGCCAGGAGCAATTTCTGAGCATGGAGCCAGGAGTAACCCCTGAGCACTGCCGGGTGTGACCCAAAAACCAAAAACCAAAAAAAAAAATTCATATAGTGGCTTGTGCATAGAGATTTTTGAAATATATGTTAATTTTGAATATTGCAAACTTATATGATACTATTACAGATGAAGCTTTTCCATTTAAACTTCATGAAAGATTAAGGTAGTTGAAAAACAAATGTGGATGGACTCAAAGTAATAGTTTGCATTTAGATTTTGGAAAACAGTAAGAAAAATGACTCCATGTTCTTTTCATGTGCATATATATCTATATATTATAGATAGATATAGGTAAAAGCAGGAATAAATATCAAGAATCTGAACTCTGAAAAGTCATTTTCATAAAACAATCTAGTGACAGAGTTGTTTTTTATAGATCAACCAATTTCCTTCTTTCAGCATTTCTTGATAAAATACGACAAATCTTACTTCCCTACATCCTGCAATTTTAGGGGGAGAAAGTTATTTTGAAAAATACCTATAAGCAATCAACTAGATGTTAGCTAGAAAATGAAATCATCATCTCTTTTCCATATCAAATTCAATTATGCTTAAATTAAAAATGCAATATATAGTGGAATATCCGTTACTCCCGAATTTAAATCCACCATCAAATCTTTTTTTAATCATAATAATTATTTTGATAGCATAAATTTATGGGTTGAGCATTAGCTTAAAGTGCCTTATTTTAAAATAGAAACAAAATAAATCCATCTGATTTTGATCATTTTCAACTAAGGCTCTAGTTAATCATTCTTTTGCTTTAAATATTTTAGAAGTGCAAAATACTAGAACTCTAAGATAATTTCCTAATAATTTCCATTATCCTTTTCCTCATCAATTTCTCCTTTTCCAAATGTTTAACTACTATCAAATTATAATACAATAACTAAATAAGTGACATTTGGCTACATACTTGTAAAAAAATGCTTTTAAGAAGTTCTAACAGTTATTGTGAGGTTGCATTTAAGACAAGTCTAAAAATATTCCCTTACATGGCATGGTTGCTTTCCAGTGACTTGCAAGATCCTAATCTCTGATATATGACTGCTCTATTTTTACTATAATACATGGTACAAATAATTAGCAATTTTT
>PVKC010036813.1:0-13147 GCA_004027635.1 Crocidura indochinensis
CACATGTGGTGGCTAGGGTATGAATAAAGCTGTTACTTCCTGAAGCCTGCCTGTGAGTGAGATTTCTACCCGTCGCTTTCCTGGACCCCAGACCCATCGATTAATGGAGGATGGAGCCACGTGGCCTGGGAGAGCAGACAGAGGCCTCCATCTCCATCCATCGCCATCCAGCTTCATCTTTATTTATTTAATACAACAATACACTAGGAGAATTCATATGGAAATAACAAATAATGAGTTCATACAATTATAAAATTCATTTTCATAAAAATGTTTCATGAGGGGCCGGGCGGTGGCGCTGGAGGTAAGGTGCCTGCGCTAACTTAGGACGGACCACGGTTCGATCCTCCGGTTCCCCATATGGTCTCCGTGCCTGCCAGGAGTGACTTCTGAGCGAATGGCCAGGAGTAACCCCTGAGCGTCACCGGGTGTGGCCCAAAAACCAAAAAAGAGAAAAAGAAAAAAGAAAGAAAAATGTTTCATGAGTCCCTGAAAGGATAATAAGGATTTTCAGGAATCTCTGGACTGTATTAAACAAAATTTCTAACTTTGATTAACAATGAAGAAAAGTAAAACAATGGTGAGATGATTAAACAAAGGGTTTCTGTAATCACTTTGTGGGGTTCATATGGTTTACTGGCAGTGGGACCTAGGGGTTTCAGGTTACTCAAATCATCTTTGAAGGTTAAATAGTTCCAATTTCTGGGTGTTGACGAAGAATTAAATAACTAAAACTAACAATACATTATTGTTATTATTATCACAGCAATAACAATAAAATTAAAATTCTAGGAGTATATACTATAATATCATTTAAATATGATCCCCTCCTTTATTCTTTCTAACTACCAATACAGAGGGAATTAAGATAATTTAAAAATCGACAATAAGAACATAGTGGTTATTAGATTTTCAATCATTTTTTTGATGAGTTTCAAAATATAATATGTAGTGAATGGAGTGAATGGCTTAGGTGCCAGTATTAATACCAAAATCAACTGCAGCAGCAGCAAAAGAAAAAGAATTGTTGCTCTGAAATGAACATTTGGGCTTTTTTTTATGTTTTAAAATGTTTTCCATAAGTGCACATCCCTTTTTATATAGAAATGAAAGGGGAAAATATCCTTTGTAAAGAAAATTGTAGAAATGATACCTCAGTGGTGGCATGGTGCAGCAAGGACTTTCTCCTTATGAAAAAAAATGTAAGTAGAAAATTATATATTTTTTAATCTCTGGAATTTTGTTTTGTTTTGTTTTGGGGCCACACCAGTGATACTCAGGGGTAACTTCTGGCTCTGTACTTAGAAATCGCTCCTACCTTGGGGACCATAGGGGACGACAGGTGATCAAACTGCTGTCCTAGGTCAGCTGTAGGGCAAATGCCCTACCGCTGTACCAACACTTCGTCTGCTCTGGAATTTTTCTAAGGGGACACAGACAATGCAAAAATATTTTGTTTGGGAAAAAAATTCAAAAGTTCAAAAGAAGAAAAATAGCCTGTGACACATGAGGTAGTTGTACCCTCTCAATTCACCAGTTCAGCCTGATGGAGGCTCCACTTTCAGGGTAATTCAAGGATACAGAGATCCTCACTAAGATTCTCATTGAAAGGAGATAGTAATTCCTGCCAGTGTTTATCCTCTGTCTAACTCCAAGCTCCAGGAACTCTTGTTCATTTTATAAGAATGATCATGAAGTTTGTTCTAGGATTCTCTTCCTCATTCAAGCCCTCTACATAGTGGAAGTATGACCTCACACTCCCCAGTAGCTCCAAAAATTCTCTCTCCAACTCATGGGTGAGTTGGAGCTCATACCCCAGAAGGACAGGAAGAACAAGATGACCAGAAACAAATGCCTTGCTTGCATTCCAACTCATGAAGAGAGTATGTGAGTCTCCTAGAAAAAGGAGCCAGAGTTCCTTTTCTAATTCTAGAATTGTTTGTGACACAAAGAGCATTTCTCTGGATAGTGAAGCTGCAAGAACAGGATATTGTATTCATAAAGGAAAATTTACTGTTTTTGGAGCAAGAGAGAAAGCAAGAAGTATCATCTATGAAAAGCTCTTCTTCAGGGAACAAATCTCAAAGACCCTTCAGAGTGACCTGACATAACTGAATTAGACTGTGGTATAACAGTAAAGCAAACAACTGGCAATTTATGGGACCAAGTGGCTTTCATGATTAAAAAACAAGCAAAAGTCTGGTAGAAAGGCAACTCAATCAAGGAAAGAGATTATCAGGAAAAAACTGCTAAAAATTCTTGTCAATTCAAGGTACTGAGCAATTGTCCATGATAGGGAACTTAGAAAAAAAAAATTAAAGTCTATTCCTGGTGGTAAAATGATGCCCCACAATGGGCAAGCCAAGTCACTAAGTCAACATCAGACATAAATGGAAAATCAGTCCCCAGAGTTACTGAACTATAATATTTTAAACACAATTTCTAAGACATACACAGAAACACACAAACACAGAAACTGAAAAGCATAACTAGTTATAACGTGAGAGTTTGGGGTAAGGAATAATAGAAATGGCTTTATAGTAGATACAGATTGCAGGAATATACAAAAACAAAAATGTTAGAATAGTTTTTATGAGTATGTTGAAAAATACTAAGGGAGGGGCTCGGGAGATAGCATGGAGGTAAGGCGTTTGCCTTTCATGCAAAAGGTCATCAGTTCGAATCCCGGTGCCTCATATGGTCCCCCGTGTCTGCCAGGAGCAATTTCTGAGCATGGAGCCAGAAGTAACCCCTGAGCACTGCCAGGTGTGATCCAAAAACCACAAAAAAAAAAAGAAAGAAAAATACTAAGGGAAACTCTACTTAATGAAGTCTAAAGATGTAGATACATTTAACAAGTACAATCACCCATCAGTTTTTAAAATAGTAAAGCAAGAAAAGGGGGGGCCAGAGCAATAGCAAAGCAATAGGGTGTTTGCCTGGCATGCAGCCTATCTAGAAGGGACCTTGGTTGATCTAGGAGGGACCATGGTTCAATCCCCAGCGTCCCATATGGTCCCCTGAGCCAGGAGCGATTTCTAAGTGCATAGCCAGGAGTAACCTCCGAGTGTCACAGGGTGTGGCCCAAAAAGCAAAAAAATAAAATAAAATAATAGATTTTATAATAATCTTTCATTCAAGGGAGGATTGAAATAAAAATCTAGAAATTATAATTAGAAGCAAATTAAAGTTCTGAGTTTATAAAATACAATGACAAGAATAAACAATTTACTGTAGGAATTTAGCATTAGAATTCAGCTGCAAGGGAAAAAGCACAATTTTAAACATAGAGAAAAAATTAATGAAAATGCCAGAGAGACAGCTCAGTGGACTGGAGTATATGCTTTAAATGAATTTAGATTCATTGTATTAATAGATGAAGTTACTGTATACCTTGAGTCTTTACCACCCTCCTCTTTAAAACACAAAGAACGCCAACAGTGTGAAGAACAAGCACTGGGGATCCAAGGTGAATAGATATATTTCAAGTACACCAAGTCTTCCAATCAAGAATCATACACCCAGCAAAACTACCATTCCAAAATGAAAATAAAAGGGAACAGCCACCAATAAAAATCGGAAGATTCTGGTCTTGAGCGGTGGCACGGAGCAGTAAGGTGTCTGCTTTGCGGGCGCTAGCGTAGGATGGACCAGGATTCAATCCCTGGGCGTTCCATATGGTCTCCCAAAGCAGGAGCGATTTCTGAGTGCATAGCCAGGAATGACCCCTAAGCATCACGGGTGTGCCCCCCCAAAACAAATAAACAAACAAAAACCTGGAAGATTGTTTTTGCTAATAGATATGCCTTTAAAAACTACTAAAAGAAGGGGCCATAGCGATAGGGTGTTTGCCATGCAAGCAGACGACCTGACACAGACCCAGGTTTGTTCCCTGTATTCCATAAGGTCCCCTAAGTCTGCCAGGAGCGATTTCTGAGTGCAGAGCCTGGAGTAACTAACTCCTAAGAGTTGCTGGATGTGGCCCCAAAATAAAACAGAAAACAAAAAGAACTATTAAAAGAAGACCTTAAGATAAAAGCAGGTATAACCAGATAGAATTTCAAATACATATAATAAAACTGTAACATATAGACAATTATGCAATGATAGAAGATATTGGAAATTCATATCTTTTGTAATTTAAAAATTATTTGCATAGAATTATATTCAATCATATTGGTGACATGCAATACATTTGACAATAATTGCACTAATGGGAAAGAATGAAAGCAGAGCTGTATAGGGTTAAGGACATGTATATAGGTTAAGGACTATGGCTCACCATTCTCAAATCAGTATAAACTTAAAGCAGATTCTATTAAAATTCATGCTTTAGAAAATTTAGAAAAATTAGAAAATTAGAAAAATTTAGAAAAATCCCTATAGGAACTACAACAATTATTCAAAATAGTAAAAAATAATAAAATTAAGATGTTATATTAGTTAATAGTAACTCAGTGAAAAATAAAGCAGTGACTGGGGGGAGGAACATATGAAACATTTGAAAACAAAAAATAAAAAACACATACAAATCCAATAATATTTTAAACTTGAATGAATTAAAAAGAGATGGTCATACTGCATTAAAAATCAAATAAAAGATAATTGATATTGGAGTTGGTTTGATAGTACAGGGGGGAGGGCATTTGACTTTCATGTAGTCAACCCAGGTTTGATCCCCAGCATCACATATTGGTCCCGGAGCATTGTCAGAAGTAATGCTGCATCACAGAGGCAGAAGTAATATCTTTTTTGCTGAGAAATGACCAAAAACTAAATCTAAAACCAAACAAAAATAATAATTGATCAGAAAGCTCTTGACATGCTGAATACATATTTTGTATGTAGTGGGCCTGGGTTCAGTCTCAGCATTGCATATGGTCACCTGAGCACCACCAGGAGTGACCTCCAAGTATTGTCAAGTGAAATCCCTGAATACTACTGAGTGTGGATCCAAGGCAAAAGAAGCTCCCCCCAAAAACTTGATCCAACAATCTTTTTTGAAAAGAGATACATGCAAAACAGAGATAAATGGATGCAAAGAGTAAAATAAAAACAACCATAGACAGCTGAGAAATATCAGTAATGTTGATTTTTGAGCAATATTTTAGGGGGCATACACTTGGTAATGTATTCAGGGGTTATTCCTAGCTCTGCATTCAGAAATTAGTCCAAATGAAACACAGGGGTTCATATGGAATAGCAGATATTAAACCTTGGTGTGCTGCATGCAACACAAATGTACAAACCACTATACTAGCTCTCCAGCCCTCAAGATAGACTTTTAAATAAAATTTTAAAATAGAGGAATACATTATAAGCATAGATAAATACAATGTCTGTATATAAACCTGAAAGTCAAATACATAAGCTAACCTGACAGAATAAATCCTGAGTAATTAGAAGCTGAATATTCCACTTTTGATTATGGTCAGAACTAGTAAAATACATAAGGAAGTAGAAGATTTGAATATAATAAGACAAATGACCTACTGAAGACAATATCCAACATCATTGAAAATACTTTCTTCTCAAGTGCTCATGTAGCATTTTAAAACTTCTACAATAGAGATCCCATGTTCATTTTAAGCTTCAAAATGGTTTTCATACATTAATCACTTGAAAAGTAAATAAATATTTTAAAAATACATAGCATTTGGTCCTTCTACAATGGATTTAGATACTATCACAAAAAGAAAAATGACAATTCATCATATGAATATGATCCTTGAAACTCATTATCTGATATAGAACTTGATTAGAAACATGAAGAACATTTGTAAGTCAAAATTGCATGAAACTTTAAAAACACAAGAGAAAAATAATATAATTAAAGAGGGTAAATCAAGTGGGTAGTCATCCCAACAATACATATAAGAAAATGAATATGAGTTGAATGTTTGTGTCCCCTGCAAATTGTTATGTTGAAATCTAAATACCCAGGTATTAGATTAGGTTTTAGAAAAAAGAGCATTTGGATAGATTTAAAGGGCAAGGCCCTTAAAATACTTAGAAGAAAGGGACAGTCTTTAATGAAAGCCCGTGGAGAGGCCCTATGAGCATATAATGAGAAGGCAGCTGTCCACAAACCAGTTCTCACCAAGAAATAAATCTGTTTGCATGGTATGTTACACTTATATTGTTCTGTATCATGAGAAATAAAAGACTGTTGATTATGCCACCAAATCTATTATATTTTCTTGGTAGCCTATGATTATGGATAGCCAGAAGCCCATGAAAAGATACTGAATGTCATTAGCTGTCAAGAAAATGCAAATCAAAATCACAATGAGTGACATTTTACACATTGATTGCCAATGATTAAAAAGAAAAAGAAAATAGCAAAGAATGAGAAAGTAGAAAAGGGGTCGAAGTAATAGCACAGTATTAGGGTGTTTGCCTTGCACGTGGCCAATCCAGGATGGACCCAGGTTTGATCCCTGGCATCCCATAATGGTTGCTCAAGCCTGCCAGGAGCAATTTCTGAGCATTATTATGTATGACTCAAAAACCATAAATAAAAAAAAGGAAGAAGAACTTAGAAGATTGGACTCTTCACTATTAGAAGAAGAATTATAAAGTCATGTCATCACTTTGGAAAACAGATAACAGTTCCTCAAATTATTAACTATAGAAATTCTAGATGATTCAGCACTTCTAGATAGCTATCCCAAGAAATGAAAGTGTGGGACTGGAGCTGTGGCACAAGTGGTAAGGCATTTGCATTGCACATGCTAACTAACCTAGGACAGCATAGCCAGGAGTAGTCCCTGAGCATCAACAGGTGTGCCCACCCCAAAAAAAGAAATGAAAGTGTACAACTCTAAAAACAAATTGAAAATGAATGTTCATAGCAGCATTACTCAAAACCTAAATGTGAAAAAAATCAAGTGTCCATAAATGAATACATAAGATATGTAATGAAAAAAGCTGAAGTGCAGATAGATTCTACCAAATAGGTGCATCTTAAAAATTGAGTAAAATAATTCAGTCATAAGAGAACATCTTTAAATGATTATATATATATATATATATATATATATATATACAAATGTATGTAGATATATAACATGTCCCCCAGAAGTCAAAAGAATATCCGTGTATGCCTATGATTCAGCTGAAAATCCTTGGGAATGGATAAGGATAAAATATTTGTATTTTTGGTAATAAAAATATTCTAAAATTTTATGTTGGTGACAGTTGTAAAATTCTGTAAATATGCAAAGGCATTTGAATTTTATACTTTAATGATTTGACTATCAATAAGGCTCAAAGTTAACAACTTTCTAGCTATTCATCTGAGCAAAGTCTCCAATGAGACTTCAGGTTTTGGTGACATAATCCATTGATGTTTGGACAAAAAAAAGTTTATTGTTGGGGCCAGAGAGATAATGCACTTGTCTGACATGCAATCAGTCTGAATAAATTACGATTTCTCCAACACTGCAAGAGTGATCACTAGTCACAGAGTCAAGAGTACACCTTATTTATAAATATATATTCATAAAATAAACTTGCTTTATCTATAAGCTTGTTTATAAAGTGAAACGTTTACTAAGTAAAAATTTGTATCCATAGGTCTCAACTATCTATTTACATAGATATTCATATATTCTATTAATATAGATACTTCACTGGTAAATAGATAGTGCATTAATGCTACATAGAGATTATATAATTTTATACATAAACACAAAAATTAAATGGCAAGTCACCTTAATAGTATAAAAAATAAAAATAAATATAACAAGAAAAATATCTACTAAATCAGATTAAGTTATAGTTAATGATTTATTATTTTAAAATTAATCACTGTATTTAAACACCAAGATTGCAAGTTGTTCAAGATTGAGTTTTATTCATACAATGTACACAACCCTTCGCCAGTGCACATTTCCCACAACCAATGTCTCAGTTTTTTTCTCATTTTTCTACCTGACTGCTTCTGGGGCAGACATCTTACTTCTCTCTCTCTCTCTCTCTCTCTCTCTCTCTCTCTCTCTCTCTCTCTCTCTTCCTTTTTTCCCTTTTAGACACTGTGATTTGCACTATTGTTAATGAAGGGGTACTATACATATTACTTTATCTCCTGTCAGCATGTACTTCTTGCCCAGAGAGACAGTTTCAACTATCATTTTGCCTTTTCATAATACCTTAGTGAATGTTTGCCTAAAAAAATGTGCGCACAGTTATTAGGGTCTAGATAATTGTGTGTAATAATATGTATAAATGATATATTTATTTGTGATAACTGCATGAAGAAATGCAATGATCTAAATTGGAGTTGTCTTGATCACCCTTGGCCTAGAGTATAGTGAAGAGGAGAGAAATTGAGTGGAGGAGAAACATAAATATGAAAGGAAGGGGGTGAGGGGCCAAGTGCTTTCAGGTGCATTGGAAGTGTAAAAAAGGGTCAGAACTAAATATCCAAGCCAAAGGCAACAGTAATGGAACCAACAGATCCAAATTTTAGCAATCTAAACTTTAAATGGACCTGTTATGTTTGGTAGGCTGGGGATGATGATGGTGGTGGGTTGACACTGTTGGTGGGATTGGCCCTGATTCATTGTATGTCTGAAACCCAACTATTAAAGACTTTGGAAATCACAATGGTTTTAATAAAATATAAAAACAAAAAAATCTATATAACTTAAAACTTTATATTTTCAAAGTTGTTTTTGAAGTGAATCAATGACTTTAAGCACATTCAAGTGATCATGAATGAATTGCCTTTTACAAGAATGTTAACATCAGCAATTTGGGAAGACTGCAATGACAGAAACATACCTAAATTAATCCTGTGTCTCAATTTACTTGGAAAAGATTTGGATTATTGCTGTTCTATTTTAATGACCAATCAGACCTTTATTATTCTATAAAATAATCTAATGATAAGGTAAACTAACACAATCACCATAAACCCATTCCCAATTTTATCTTATCTTCTTACTTCCAACTATTTCTTTAATGGAAAGCCCCTTACATTGTCCATTTAGTAAATAACTACTTAGAATATCTTCCCTTTGATGCTGTGTTAGACTTCTTGAAGATCAATTTTTCTCTTCTCTAGGTCCTCACTCTGTGCTTTGTGCAAATCTACTGATCATGACTTCCCACCATACCAGAAGAAGTCAACTTGAGTTTATACCTTAATATATATAAGTATATATATTAAATATACTTATATTTAATATATCTATATTTAATATATAGATAAGTTTGGAAATATATATATATTTATATATAAGTATATATAGATAAGTATATATATAAAATATCTATATTTTAGAGTAGAGCATAGAACTTAGAACATTGGCAAAAAATTGTCAAATGAATAAAAATGGAATAATATTTCCATCTTCAATATTTCCACAATGTCAAAGCATATTTGAGGGGTGCTGAATATCTAACTATATTTATCAGAGAAAGCAACATTCTACAGTAATCCCTTCCATACACACACAGATAGACATATACAAACAAATAACTCTCCCCTCTCTCTGGTTATTCACTAAATAAAAAATAACTAAACCACTCAAAGTCTGTCAAAGTCCTTCTCTGCACAGGAGAATTTTGCTCCTCTCTCCCATTTATCTAGGCATGTGCAGAGGCTTTTGACCCAATTTAGCATAGATAAATGACCCATGATGTGAAATTTCCCAACAGTTTAATAATGCATTTAACTCAAAGTGACACTTGCTTGCAGCTGCCTTAAAGCACTTTGGAGGCGATCTATGTCTCTTTGAAATGATGGATGGTAAGGAGGCAGGCTTGCAACAGAGCCCCCACCCACTATCCCTAGGGAAAGAGTGAGGAAATACTCTTTAAATTGCCTGCAGCAAATTCAGAGCTTGTGATACTTAATTTAATGTCACATATGCATGTTATAAAATCATGTACAGTGAGAACCATTAGAGGGACTGTAGAATAAAGCTTTTTGTGTCCTATATAATACTCCCTTTATTCTGATATATTCAAAACATATTGATTGGTTCCCACAAAAGTTGAGATGCTTATTCACTGTGATTTCAGAACTCACAGAATAATATAATTATGGCAAAAATAGTTTTACACAAATTTAAAATAATGTGCCATGGAAAAGAAAAAATTTTACTTGTTTTTGTCAAACACAAAAATCAAAGCACCACGAATTGCCATTTTTTTGGACATAACTTTCTGACTTGTTTTAGAAAGACATTTTATGTTTTGTTATAACAATGTGTATTCTGTGGTAGGTAAAGAACAAAGAAATCTGCTGTATTTTTTGATCACATAATCTTTTGTGGACATATTTATAACTCTTCAGAGGATATAATAAACAACAGAAAAATATGTGAATTGTCCTCTATCTGTAAAACCATTTTATGCTTCCACATTTTAAAGATCCATGTAAAATAATTTCATTCTGCCACATTTATTTAATTTGGTAACTGCTTTGAGAAATATTCCAACACTTTAGCAATTAGTAAAATATGATACACATTACAACTATAGTCAATCATTGACTTTAGCATACACAAATAATTATGTCTGTAGCAGGAAGTACATAACCAAATTTTGTTGCAATTTGGAAATGAGAAGAAAAATATGAGATATATGATACAGGAGACCAGAGTCTGCCAAATTTCCAAACTAGATTGTTGGCATCCCAAACAGACTGTACCTATCTTACAGACTTGTTCATTCCAACACTGAAGTGAAGTTTCCCCAAATAAAACATTCACATACACAATCAAAAGCAGGAGGCAAAGATATTTAGCTCTTGGAAGATGATGCTTCTAAAAATTAGAACCAATCTGGCTCCTTCATGAAAATCCAAAGTCTTGAAATACTTAGCAGACTGCCTTCCAGTGGAATGCATATTATGCTAGCTTGACTTCTGGTTTTTTTTGTTTTTGTTTTTGTTTGTTTTTTTTGGGGGGGGGTTTGTTTTTTGGGTCACACCCGGCAGTGCTCAGGGGTTACTCCTGGCTCCATGCTCAGAAATTGCTCCTGGCAGGCACGGGGGACCATATGGGGCACCAGGATTCGAACCGATGACCTTTTTGCATGAAAGGCCTTACCTCCATGCTATCTCCCGGGCCCCTTGACTTCTGGTTTTAACTTACGGAGCTTTCCAGTGTTCCAGCCATAGTGGCTCTATAAAGTTCCCTATAATCTTCCCATCAAGTCCCAAATAATTTCACCAGAGAATACCACAGTTGTGCTCCATATATGTGCTAATATGTACTTAGTCTTCTTTATCAGGAACTCTCAGAAAAGTGCAAGAAGTATACTGATTACTTGAATATTTAATGTGTAAAGATGACATTTATTTTCTATAAATAGAAATATTATAATGAGCCTAAGGTATCTTAACAATGGATAACTTGCTTACATCATTTCTGAAAAGTATAAGATTAAGTATAAGAAAAGTATAAGATTAAGGGAGAAAGATCTATGACAGATTTATTGTGATTTCCAAAGGCAATAAAGACTCAAGTGTTTATATGACTAAAAGGGGAAAAATATACTGGTATAATGAAAAAAATTTTGGCTTTGGAGTTAAGTCTGAAAATTCCAAATCTCTTACCAACCATGTGATTCTAGGTGAATTACAAAAATCTCAGAGTATCTAGCTCCTCTGCTGCTTGATACACTTTTTATCCTCATATAAGTCTTGAGTTGTTTTGACAAATAAAGATGTGGTATGTGGAATACCACAAGACACAATGCACTCAGTAAACACACACTAAGTAATAGATGTGATTCCTGGAACCATTATTTATGTATTGAAAGTAACAGTGTTATTGCACCTTAAATTGAACTAACACAGAGGAGTAGTGTGAACTGTACCCATTAATGAAGAAAGAGTGGCAATTCCTCTATGAATTTGTGGATATCAACTTGGCAATCCATGAAATAGCTCCTCTCCTTTTAATCTCCAATTCATCCACATCACGGCAATTTCATCTACAAAGAAAGTCACCTTGTTTCCTATCTATATATGATGCATTCCATTTTCAAAATAACCCATGAGAGTAGGTTTTAGGCTTCTTATTTTCAGTGAGAGAAAGAAAAAAACAGAGAGAGTAAACAACATGCACACTATCCTACTATTGGGGACAGATTTAAAGTCCTCAACCTTGGACCTTCTGATTTCAGGACAGGCATTCTTCATGGTGCCATAGTTATTCTTTGTGAATGCAAATAGGAAACAAAAACTAAGGTCCACCTAAAAGTAATATTCAGAAAACTATGAAAACAGCACTTTTCATTGTTTTCTCCCTGATCTATACAGGAGACTTCATTGATTAAAATTAGATATGCTATAGTGTATTGATAGTACATTTGTTCAACCCTTGAGCGTCCCCTCAATTTTTGACAACCACATTTTATTAATTATATTGTACATTCAGAAATACGCTCATACACATGTATATATCTCACCAAAATTTGTACAGAAAGTGTAATCTGAAGGCTTTTCTGAGACTGGAATATGCATTTATTACTTATAAAGGGAACTGACTAATATGTCTTATGATTTATGTAACGGATTAGTTGGTAAACAAAGGGGAACTATTTTAAATTATACATGAAAAATTTGAATACAGTTTTTAGTTGTTCCTTGTAGGTGACTATGAACTCTCTATATAACTCTTCCTTTTTATTTTTTTGTTATTGGTCCAAACCTGGTGATGCTCAGTGGTTACTTCTGGCTATATGTTCAGAAATTGCTCCTGGCTTGGGGGACCATATTGGATGCTGGAAGATGGAACCATGAGTGATCTGTCCTGGGTCAGCTGCATGCAAGGCAAATGTCCTACAACTGTGCTATTTCTCTGGCCCTTATATTACTCTTCTAAACCCCCATGTATTTATAACATTATTAGAATTTGATAAGAAAGAGTAGGTCAGAGCACTGGAAAGTTGAGATTTGGAGAAGAGCAGCCCTAGGCTGGTTCATGTGCTGAGAGTTTTAGTTACGTGATCAAAGAAAATTTGCCTTTATGGGGCCGGGCGGTGGCGATGGAGGTAAGGTGCCTGCCTTGCCTGCGCTAGCCTAGGACGGACCGCGGTTCAATCCCCCAGTTTCCCATATGGTCCCCCAAGCCAGGAGCAGAGCGACTTCTGAGCTCAGAGCCAGGAGTAACCCCTGAGCGTCACT